>JANIPN010000002.1:44454926-44467759 GCA_027478595.1 Erythroxylum anguifugum
TTCCTTTTTAATGCATGCTATCTAATTCATTTTATATCATATAATATACCAATTAATGTCAACTTAATCAATGCTAACTCAATTTACTTAATTTAATCTAATCATGCTTAATTAATCATAAAAAAAATTCAGGGCTAACACCAGAAGATGAGAAGAACAGAAGAAGAAGAAGAGAAATGTATAGAAGAGAGAGACTGCAATTCTTTTCAAATTGTATACAATCTTATATTATATATCATCTTATAAATAATACCTTCGTTCTAAAAACTATGATTATTTGTTATCATCAAAAAGGGGGAGACTGTTAAGTCAAAATGACTTTACGGTTAATAATTTTGATGAAAATCAAATAATAATAACATTTGAAAGTAAGACGAAGCGCAGAGACAAAAGTAAGACAAAGTGCGCAGAGACAAAAGTAAGACGAAGCGTGGAAGCAAAAATATAAGATGAAGTGCGGAAGCAAAAGAAATAAGATGAAGCGAAGTGGAAACTAAGACGAAGTGAAAAATAAGATGAAGCGAAGACGAAAGAGAGACGAAGCTAAAGCAAAAATAAGACAAAGACCCGATACCACGTCAGATAGATAATCAGTCTGAGTTAGTTACAGAACTCAACCGAATATACTATTTTTTTAAAGATCAAGAAACAAGAAGAAAAAGGCAGTTATCAAGAAGCGGTTGAAGACGAAAGCTATAAATACGAGTCGGAGTTGAAGACTACAGAAGTTAGTGATTTTGAAAGAGCTAGAGATTTTAAGAAAGCTAGAAACACTGTATTCATTGTGCTAAACATTGAGAGCTATTATTTTCTGTAACAAAGCTCGCAAACATCTTTCTGTAAGAAAGAAGAAAAGCTGATAGCCTGAAAAGGCTAAGAGAGAAAAACAATACTTGCTGTAGAGACCTGAAGAGGCTCGGTGAAAAGAATACTTGTATTTTTGATAAGTATAGTGAAATCTCATAAAGGACTCTAAAGACTGGACGTAGCCCACGGTTTGGGCTGTACCAGGATAATTGTTGTGTCAACTTCTACTCTAAACTCTCAACTTTTATTCTTATTGTTTTTATACAAAGTATTTAGAAGTTAACTGCAATACATCATGATATTTTCACTTAATAGTTTTTGAGAAAGCAAGTTTTTAAAAATACATAAGGGGATTGTATTTATGAAAAAGAATACACAATTCAACCCTCCCTTCTTGTGCATTTTGTATATCAAATATAAAGTCTATACTTACGCGCGATTTACTTCAGATCAGACTATTTCTATGTCACAAGAGAGATTGAAAACAAAATATTAATTACAATTTGAATTCTTTTTTAAATTATTTTGTCTTTATGTTTATGAATAATAATTAACGAAAGATCAATTAACATATTAATTTATAATTAAAGAGTGAAGGACAAAATGAGTATTATTATATATCTAAAACTCAAGAGAGATGTCTTCCATCAACTCACTGTCTCCCTCGCAGATCACTAGAAAGTGTTGTATCTATAGAGGCTGGCGTAATTGACACTCCTACTAAACTGAAGCAATAGTAAAGAAATAAAGACCAGGAATCTGAAACTGTCACCAGGAGAAGGTCTAATAGGCAAAAAAAAAGGTCCCCCATAGGGGAGATTGCCTTATGAATATATTATCTTAGAATGTCAAAGGAGCAAATGCTCCTAGCAAAAGGTTAATGCTTAGAAATATGATTTGTAGAATAAAGTGGCTATAACTGGCATTTTGGAAACCAAAATTAGAAAGGAACATTGCAACTTATTGAACTATTTCCAGCTCACTATAAATTAATCACAAATTACAATCACCATCCAAATGGCAGAGTAATTATCATTTATAACTCTAATGCCTTAACAATTTGCACATATTTGATATCAAACTAAATCATCATCTACAAGTCTCTATAGGCGTAACTCAACTTGTCTCCATTTCTTTCATTGATGTTCATAATAGATTATACCAGAGGAATTTTCTATGGAATCAGGTTAAATATGTTATTGCGAGCATTTTTAATATATGGATCCTTTCTGGGGACTCTAGCTCCATCCTCAAAATTGAATAAGCAGAAGGCTATAGAGTTACCAGTAATCCTTACACTGAGTTTTGTAGCTGCATTGATGAACCTCAACTTATTGACATCACTTTAAGTGTCAACTTTTTCACTTGGAGTAACAGATAAGCTAGAACAAGTTTTATCGCTTGATAGGAGCTTAGAAATCCTCTAATGGATGCCAACTTTCCCAAATTGCTTCTCTAACTTCTTAGACTGCAATTTGTCTAATCATTCTCCTGTCCTCTCTTCCATTAAAGTTTTAATCCCCAAACCACCTTTTAGGTTCAACAATTTCTTAGTGGAGATAAATGGTTTCAAAGATGGAGTGTGGAAAGCCTTAAGAACCATAATGAGAGGTATCAAAAAAATTATTTTTGTTAGGAAGCTAAATCTCATTAAATAAGAAATGAAGATTTTGTTCAAGGAAAATATTAGTAATACTTACCACCTTGTCAACACTACCAAAAAGGATCTTGAAAACATTCAACATGAAATCTACTTTAATACTCTGTCCTCTCATCTGCAGAGATTGGAGAGAGTTACATTATACAAGTATTTCAAAGCTCTCCTATATGACTACTCTCCTTTGAAATATAGATTAAGGCTAAAATGGATGAGAAGTGGGGACAAGAATACCTCTTTCTTTTATAAAGTTATTATTTATAGAAGAGTAAGCAATAAAATAATTTCTCTTGAGCTAAAAAATCTCAAGCTAAACTCACAACCTCAGTTACTTTAGGGAGCCTTTGATTATTTCTCTGGTCTGTTGAGCACACCCATTGGGGCTCAATCCACAAAACTCCTTCTCAAGGAGATCATGTAGGGTTATATCTCTTTAGAAGAAGTTGAACTGTTATGCAAACTAGTCACTCTTTAGGAAATTAAAGATACTTTAAAAAGTCTCCATCCTTATAAAGCTCAAGGCCTTGATAAGTTTAATATGATCAACTTCTTTCTCAAAACTTAGCCTCTCATAGGAAACCTTGTTTCGGAATCTATTCTAGAGTTCTTCGATAAGGGTTCCTTACTTGTAGAAATCAACAAACTTTCATTACACATGTTCATAAAAGTGGTGAGCTTAATCAATTCTTAGATTTTCGCTCCATTACTTATTACACTTCCATCTACAAGACAATTTCTAAAATCATCACTAGGAATTCTTCCTAACCACATTGGACCTACTTAGGGTGCATATATTCATAGTAGAGTTATTAGAGACAATATTTTGATTCTTCAGGAGCTAGTTAAAACTTTTTCCAAGAAGAAAGACAATTCAAATTGTTTAACAAAATTGACCTTAAAAGGGCATATGACAGTGTTAACTGGGAGTTTATAATCAATATTCTTGCAACCTTTGAGTTTCCAGCTTCCTTTATTCAATGGATCAAACAATGTATCATGTCTGCCCCCACCCCCATATTGCTTGTTAATGGCCAACCTACTAAGTTCTTAAAAAACTGTAAGGGAATTCACCGAGGTGATCCCATCTCACCTTACCTCTTTACACTTGTTAGGGAATTTTTCAACAGATTGATTAAAAGGATTGTTGAAAGAATCAAGGTTTCAAACATCACTTTAAATTCATAAAACTTCATCTCACCAATCTCACCTTTACTGAAGATCTTATCTTACTATCCAAAGCTGATGCTACTTCTATCTCAACTCTTATAAAAACTTTTAAGGTCTTCAATATAATGTTTAGACTATAGGTAAACTGCTCTAAAACTAGCTTTTTTCCTTCTCCTAGAATGCTACAAACTAGAATTCATTATTGACTGCCATTACTAGTTTCAAACAACAAACCTGTCAATAAGTTACATTGGCATTCCTATCACTTCTAATGAAGTAAACAATAGAGACTTCAGCTGCCTCTTTGACAAAATCAACACAAGAATTTCTGGTTAGAGCTTTAGACACTTGTCCACAGCTGATAAAGTTCAACTGATTTTCTCCATACTGAATCCCATAACTGATTATCTCCATACTGAATTCCATCAATGTATATTAGGCTTCTCATTTAGCTTTACTAGCCAACATTATTAAATATGTTGATAAAATCCTCAATAGGATCTTTGGTCTAGAATCTCAAAAAATTCCAATAAGATCAAATTGATATGGGCTGAAGTTTGTACCCCCAAAAACTAACAGGGTCTTGGTATATACTCTCTTAAAACCATGAACATTGTCATGCTCGCTAAAAGATTGTGGAGACTCATTTTTGACAAGCAATACCTATGGTGCAGATGGATGCACATTTATTTCATAAAAGAAAATAGGAGCATATGAGACCTAGATGTGAAGCACTATCCCTCTTCTACTTTGAAAACAATCCTCAAGATGAGAGAGAGATTCAAACTAATTAACTTTATTGCACTTATAGGAAATGGAGAATTTAACAGTTTTTGGTAAGATAGTTGGTCATTTATGAGTCCTTTGGATAATGTGGTTAAATCCTTACCTTTCAGACCCATGATTCAATAGAAGGCAATAGTCGTAATAGCTCTAAAGAATAAGCAGATCTTCTTATAGAAGACGAACTCATGTGGAAACACACCTCCAATGGCATTTTTACCAATCAATCATGTTGAAAGCTCTAGTTAGTGATCTAGGAATCATACCTGGTCCAAAGTGGTGTAGTTCAGTCATCCTCATCCACACCCTTCCATCACATTATGGCTTGTCATGAATAACAAGTTGTCAACTGTTGATAAACTTCCCAGGTTGCTGAGTCTCACTAACTGGTGTTCACTATGCAGAAGTGCTTAAAAGAGTATAAGTCGCTTATTCTTTAGATGCAAGTTTAGCAATGATATTTAGAGAGCACTATTGAGCGGATGTTTGATCTCTGATGCTCCAAACGACTTAAACGGTATTAAAACCTAGAGTTCAACAATCAGCCATCTGAACAAAAATGTAAAATGGTGCTTTTTGTATTTCCTTATCTTCTCTGGTTATAGCAATATGGGATAAGAGAAATAATCGCATTTTTCATAACAAATGCCTCTCTAAAGAGCAATTCTATAATAAACTAATGCAATTCATTTGATATCAAATTAAAATTCACAATCATAAAGTCCAAGAAGTTTTTTATATTCTATCTAATTGGACTGTGTAGATCTTTCCTCTTTTCTTTAATAGAGTTGTATTCCTCTCTAAATGATAGTGTTTTTATCCTTGTAATTGAATTTGTTCTTCTAGTTTGCCTTTTATGGCTTGATTCATTTCTTCTTTTCTAAAAAAGATGAATCTTGTTATGAATTTAGTAACTATTTAATTTTAAGACCACCATTGCATGAGTTATTTAGGTGAATTACTTTTGACTTTAATTTTTAAAGTTTTGATTAAAACTTCCAAGAAATTATGTGGTTTTTAGAAAATAATTTATGTTGATGATTAGTTCTTGATAAGTTAAGATGAATTGATTTTGACAAAGTAAAAATTGTTATACTATATTGTTAGTTAAATATCAACCCAAAATTAAATATTATTTATTATTTTAAATGTAACTTTTGATAGGAACACTAAGTTGAAGGAATTCAAGAAGTTATATAAAATTAAGAGAAATATATATACATTGAGAGCTGATAATGAACTCAAATAGTAAAATTTTATGAAAGAAATGTGTGGGTTCCTTTCATTATCACCCCAGTAATATTCTATATTTTAATTATAAATTTTGATAGGAATATGGGATTTAGATTATTCAAGAGCCTATAGAAAGCTAAAATATTTTTTTAACATTTTAATAAAACACTAGATTATATTGGTTTATCATATCTCTACGGATTGATTGTGTATTTTTTTTTTCATAAAATGGTATTTAATTAGTTGAACTTACAACTTTCAATTTTTAGAAAGCATGAACTATCACCTTTTTTGGCATTTTTTTAATTTTTTAGGCTAATCAAGATAAAGAAAAGCAATAAGAAGCAACGAGAGTGTGAAAGAATCATATTTCTAGGAAGAATTATGACACTTCTTACAATCTTTTTTGTCTTTAGAAAGGTTTAAGAAATGCCTAGACAATTGTTTGTTTCAAAAAGAAAGTTTTGAGAAACCTTTATATATATTGGGATATAATATGAGCATCTTAAGAGGTGGGTAGGTGCTTATTGTGTTTAATATGTCGAGTAAGATGAATTATCAAACACCAAAATAGGCAAGATTTTGTATGTATGTTATTTTGGCACTACGTAGTTGTATTTAATATGGTTATCTTATAGACTTTCTGAAGTACTTGCATTTTGACTTTCTTTTACAAGTATTCTAGAGGTTGTGCCACATAGGCACAATTTTGAAATTTTGACACATAAAATAGAAAGGGTGTAGCTTCATATTTGTTTATTATGATTTATACTCAATTTATATATTTTTCTAGAATTAGAGTGTGTAACAAAAATGTGAGGACCTAAGTAAATTTTGAGCATGATTTCATGAAGTTAGATCCGTGACAATTTTTAGATAGAAAGATGACCATATTCAATAAATTATATAAGTTTGATAAGTTGTACAATATTGAGATTTGAGTGAATAATGTTTATGTAAATTAAATTATCAATGATATCATATTACAAGTTTAATAAGTTGTACAATAATGAGATTTGAGTGGTTTGGACTTGTCATTGAAGGATGGTCCGGAATAAACTTATAATATGATAATTTAATTTACATAAATGTTATTTTGAAAAAATAAATAAATAAAAGAGAAGTTTTACATTTATAATGAAACAAAAGTAATTATTTGTTTCATAGTATGGATCAAAAAAAATTATATTGACAACTATGAATTAAAATTTTAATTATTTATAATTAGAGCAAAATACAAGAGAAGTATATAGTAGCCAACTTTTTCTTTCGTTTGTAGCAGTGTGAGAGTTCCTTTGTTCTTCATGGATTCGTTTGGTTCCAAATGTCATGGCCGACTGTTTCCTCTTAACACTGGAGGTTGGAGGGGTTGCAGTTTTAGCCTACTCTGCTCTCAACTAGTTTGTGCAATGGCCGCTGCATTGTCGCAGGCACTCTCTAGACGGGTTCAGATAGTCTGCTCTTTTAAGCCTCGTTTTGAACCTTAAACAAATTTTAGAGGCCCCTTTCTACTACAAGCTTCTGTACCATGCGCCTGTAAGAAGGTGGCTACATGTGTACAATGATTAACTATGTGTCTATGTGAGCTTCAACTACCATGTTGTTATCATGCCTTTAACACTAAACTAAAGAGACCCTTACAAATGACAAAAGGGCTAATCAGCTGCCTCGTTATCAATGAACCATAAAACAATCTCAGAATCACTAGTTAATTGACATTTTATTTACAGAGTATTATGCAGTAGAAAAGAGTTTGCTTCATCTGCAAGACAACATTTGATTTGATTGGCATGAAGTGAAAGTATTACCACAGTCATCGCACAACCAAGTTTGTCAATTTCCCTAAACTCTCCTTTACGGAGCATGCTAGATCGTAAGATATGATACACACATACATACCTATGTATTGCAAGTATTTAAAAACATACAAACCAACTTTTCTAGACTGAAATGAACATTTGGCCTAAGAGGACCATTATGAGATGCCACATCTAACAATTTTGTGAAGATGTTTTCAACTTCCCATGTACGGAGGACCTCTACAAGTTGGATCCTGCTCAAGTAGCCACTCTTTCTCTTTAAGATACTGCAAAAGCGGCTCAGGCTCATTCACAGCACCACACCCGTAAGGGCTTGGCCTTTGATAGCCAAGAAAAAGCTTCTCCTTCCTCTGTTGATCACTACCATATACAAGGGGGAAATCAGGAAGTGAGGGCTGGCCGTCACCATAAATCACTGGGCTGAGAGATGAAGCAGTTCCTCGCTGATAGAAAAAACCAGACCTAGAGATGCCCTGGTCATGGAAGTTTCCTGTGCTCCTACCATCGTAAGAATGAACAGGCCAAACCTGACCAGCAGGTCGCTCAAGATTTTGACTTTCTCTATAATATCTTAGCCATTCAGATGATGTCATTTGACGCATTGGTGAATAATTATCTATAAAACCTGGATTCCCATGACCATAAGCATGATGTTGATTAGGAACAGTCCAATTTGCATGGCCACTCACTTGTAATGGATCGCTGCAACTATTTGGTCTGCTGATGTTTCCAGAACTACCGTAGTCAGAAAAGGTAGATTGAATTCCATTAAACCAACAGTCATTATCAGGGAGGAAAGGGGCAGATGGAACTGGGATCAGATAAGTAGATGAACCATAGTCGGTTGCAGATCCATGACTGGGACTAATGAGGCAGTCCTCATTTTCCTTGATAGAGAGATCATGCAAGGATACAGTGGCCATCTCGTCTATGGGTGTCAAGCAATGATTGCTGAAATCATTTTTGACTTTTGCTCTTTCACCACTCAAACTACCTCTATCAAGGACCCAAGAACTCAGTGAGGGTGGTCCAGTAGGAATGGAGCTGCCAAAAGAGGGAGGCCAACTAAAGATTGAGGCCTCTGATGAGTGCGCTTCCTGCTTCTTCAGATGCTTGTTGCGCGTGAAGTTTGTGAGGTCAGAATGGAAAGATGAAGGTTCATTCTGAGCTGGGTTTTGAGCTATTAAGAGTGATTGAGCACGCCGCAGACATTCATCAGCATTCACTGCCTGATCCCCTGTGTCTCTTGCAGGCAGTTGATGATCAGACGTAAAACCAAGAGGTGCAGAGTTGTACCTTGTCAGTGGCTTGAAGAGAATGACTTCTTCTTCCTCCATGGCAATGGATATATCAAGCCCATCAGTAGAATCTTTTGGCTTTTCGTCAATGATCAATTTCTCGCAATCTACAGCAGCACTCTGACTTGATTGATGATGTTCTTTCACCTTGGAAGCAGTAGTACTAGCTTCAAATTTTCCCACTTCATTGCCATATGGATATCTGTTCCACATATCAAATTTTCTTTTAGATTTATCATACAAGATCCATTGCTGACTATTGTTTGATTTCTCTGTCATCTTGAACGCAGCATTAATAATGCGGTGAGCACGACATTTGAATCCACTTTGGAAGTCATTAGCGTTTCTCCAGTGACTTGAGAAATCTAGTAAAGCCTGTGAATTAGCTAATGGTGTAAAGCCCCTCAACTCATAGTCCTCCCAAAGAGCAAAGAAGCATTGAGGCTCACCGTCATCACTAATTCTATCTAACTGCTTTAGAAGTACAACAAAAACATCAAAGAAGTAAGACATAGCACTTTTACTTTTATCATCGCATCCAGATTTTTCTGTGTCATCAAGAACAGTCACCAACCATTCCACAAAAACCAATATAGCTGGCAAAAGTGGGCAAGACTCCAATGACTTTGCTTTGGAACATCTATCAACAAGGCGTCCCATAAAAATGAATGTTGAAGACACTGCCATCTGAGTCAACAAAAGGTGATCTCCATGGGTTCTGTTCTGCACAAACTTCACTTCAAGTCTATTCATCAGAAACTCAATGACGAAAATAAGTGCAGAGACAGCTTGCAGGATTCGAAAAGGTCCACTTTTAGCTGAACCCAAGTCCTGATATGAGTCTATTAGTGTTTGGAACTTTGCATCATCTACTTTCATCAACTCATCTAGTTCCTTCACAGTAGATGCAAAAGTACCAGGGAAGTCATCCAGACTGCACTACATTGAAAGACATTACAATAATATCAGCAAAACTTTGAAATGCACAATCAAATAGAGGAGCATAAGAATCAAACATACCCTGCAAGGCTTTGATACCTGACAGCTAGACATGTTGATATCTAAATTATGCTAACAAAAATCTGTAATTATTTCACGATAAGCTTCATGAATATTTCAAACACAAATTTAGCAGAAAATGAAGCAAAAGCTTTGCCTTTCAAATTTAATAGCTGAAGATTCCATGCAGGAAAAATGGTAGTCTAATCTTGCTGCATTATATTCCTCATGTCAGTACACACAAGGAACTTAGGAAATCCTTAATAAAGAGATCACCAAACAATTCTTACAGATCTTTCCTCTGGATACAGTATATGGTCCAAGCAATTAGACAAGATAGTGAAGGAAAAAAAAAACATCATATGCAGCACCGAATAAACAGACCTGTTTAGATCACTGTAAGAACTGCAAGATTTTTTATCAGGCCATACATATAAAACTGAGTAAATTGCAATTCTTCACGAAATTAATCAAATACAAGCCAGAATTATACTTAGAACAGAAAGAACTTGTAAATGGTACCTTGGTTTTATGAAGAAAAAACTTATCATCCTAATCACCGATGGCCATAATTTGGTTTCTCTTAAGCCTTCATTTTCAGCTTTCACCATCTTGCCATTCAACAGATCAGTAGTTGATAGAGAATGACTCCAGACACTGTTTTCAGCTGGTTTTAAGAAATTGAATTGGGCCCCGTGGGAAAGGGAAGGGAAATGAGATGACCAGTTCTGATATGAAGTGCCGAAAGAAAGTAAGAAATAAAAACACGTATTAATGTATATGACAGTATTAATATACAGAATAAGGAACATCAGGCCTTACTCTTTCAAAGAGCAGAATAAGGTTATTCCAAGAATCAGGGAAAAGTTCTTTAATGGCTAAGCTTCTTATGCAGTGGTATAAAGCTAGGAAGTCATCACCAATATATGTTGCCAGCACTGCCAACTACAAATGAACATGATCATCATGATAGTAGCTTTCAAAAGCACAAAAATTCAAAGCTGCAAAATTTCAAAAGAAAAAAGTCTCTAATGATTGAGCAGATATCTTAAACATAAAGAGAATTGCATAAAATACCTGATTATGGGGGTTTCCACCATGTGGCCAAACTGCTATCGCTTCCAAGTAATAAGTGACTGAAGCTGACCAGTTATGGCTCTTCTTATCAGATTGTTCACATTGTTCTGTATATCTAGCAAGATCCCCAAGACAGACAAGAAATCGATAGCATAAAAACTGTAGTTTCTGCATTTTCTTTGGTTCAAGACATGCAAAGCTGCCACTCTTTCTGTAGAAGTCTTTAGAGAGACCATTGTATTTTACAAGTTTGACCAAAAATTTTTGGTAAAATTCACTTGCTTCTGATAAAAACAACTTAAATCCTACGACATGAAGGTCATAGCTTTTGTCTGTAGCAACACCACTTTGAGGCATTCTTGACTGTTTTGCTTCTTCATTAGGAGAAACTGTTTTCATTCTTTTACGAAATTCATCAATATGTCTGAGGTGAAGCTTCCACAATGAATATTCAACTTCTTGAAGTTCAGCCAGTTTGTGATCATCTAGAATAAGTTTCTCATAGCTAGAACATAATTTATGGTACATGCCCTGGACATCAGAGTGTAAGATTCCTTTTTGAAGGATGAAATCCGACAACTGCTTCTCTGCATTAGCAACCTGAAATTTCCAGATTGAAGTATCAACCATAACAAACTGGAACTTTGACTCCAAAATCTAACAGGTACAGATTTTTTTTTTTTTAAAGTCACCTCAAGGAGAAGATTTGGTTTTTCTTTTTGGCCCTTAGGAAGAATACCCGAGCTAATAGCCATGCTTGGAGTTGGACAACTTCTTCACCTGTCATATATTCTACAGTCAGACGGCCATGCAAGACATGAATAATCATGCATAGCATGGATGAAGCTATAACTCGCAAGAAGTTTAACTCAAAAGTTCCATTTAGAAGGTGCATAGTACAAAAGCACATCAGAGAAATAATTTACCCGAGATATCCAAGTCATCAAATTTATAAATGAATATGAATTGAATGTATCATTGAATAGCATCAATACATAGGAAATCAGTTGTTTCGTTTCATCTGATTAAAGAAAGAAGAACAGGAAAAACAGAACAGAAAGACTCATTTACCACCACAACATAACAAGTGAGAACTCTCACTCGTAACATGCCGTTCTACCTAAACTCGATTAACCCAACAAGGGCATGGAATTATAAGCTTTCATCACAAAGAAACATTTAGTCCTAAGAAGCGTTCAAACTCCCCTGAAGTCACAAAGAATGTCCCAAGGATGCCCTACCCGCAAACTGCGGTAAATCTCATATCAACTTGTATAAGATCGAATTAAGCTATGGCACGAGACTTGTGAAAAGGTCCAAATTGGGATATTGTCAGGGTTAAACAACTCATAGCATAGCTACAATAATTGGAGTTATACTTGCTTAAAAACGGAAGTAAACTTTTTGAAGCATCAAGAAAGCAATACGATGATCATCGTCCTCACAGGTCGGAAAAGAAGAATTGCACAGGCCCGTAATTATGCCACAAGTTTTAGGCTTTATGTACTCGGTGATTAGTACTTTGAAAAAGGTAAAAATATAAGAGAAACTGCGTAGAAAAGCCCCATATAGAAGGAGGAAATTCCAACACAAAAAACAAACTCAAGTTGAATGATGCCAACAGTAACTGACAAGAAAAACAAAAATACTACTTCAAATTAGGCGGCTTGAACATCATCTGAAATTGTGATCTTTAAAGATCAGAAACAGAAAAAGAAGCTACCCGAAAAGAGGGAAACATAGAGAATTGTTCAACAAAATGTGAAGAAAAAATTAGCAGAGGGACTTACACAGTAGCAAACCATCGGCAAGCAAGTTCCACTCGGAAGTTGATAGGAAAAACTGAGACAGACCAACCAAGTAAAAGCGGGAGGAGGGAGAGAGAGAGAGAGAGAGTTTACCACTTGTAAATGCTGCAGACTGCAGAGATGTGAAACAGACAAAGAATAAGGTGGCTAATTATGAGACTTTTGTTTTCATTTCTTTTCACAC
>JANIPN010000002.1:44664850-44678240 GCA_027478595.1 Erythroxylum anguifugum
CTGCACAAAATCCGAAACTGAATATTAATCCAACTTTGATTCAAAAATTAACAACCTTAGGGACTAAATTAAAATTCGATCCATTCACATAATTGAAGCCCCATATGTTAACTTTATTTAGCCTCAAGAATCGACTCAATCGAGCCTAAAAATGTTAAAGAGGCCTTACAATATGAGATATGGACAACAACTATGCAAGAAGAATTGACTCAATTTGAATGGAATGATGTATGGGAATTATGCCAAGACCATCAGATGTGAATGTGATTGTAACAAAATGGGTATTTCATGCTAAAACAGATGAAATGGGCAACGTAACTAGAAATAAAGCAAGGTTAGTAGCTCGTGGATATATTCTCAGATTAAAGGAATCGACTTGAGTCTATTAGACTATTGTTAGGTATAGCATGTGTGAAAGGCTTCAAGCTTTATTAGATGGACGTGAAGAGTGTGTGTTTTTAATGGATTTATATAGGAAGAGGTATAGGTTGAGCAGTTGAAAGGATTTATTGATTCAGACCATACAAATCACGTTTTTAAGCTGAAGAAGGCTCTTTATGGTCTCAAAAAGTACTAAAGGCTAGTATGAAAGACTCACACAATATCTCATCAAGCAAGGCAACGAACGAGCTAGTGTTGACAAAACTCTATTTATAAAGAAATTCATATTTGATTTGATGATTGCTTAGATTTATGTTGACGCTATTGTGTTTGGTTCCACTCATCCTAAGATGGTAAATGATTTTGTTGAATTAATGATGTATGAATTTGAGTAAGTATGGTCAGTGAGATGAACTTCTTTTTAGGTTTACAAATTAAACAAGTGAAGGATGACATTTTTGTATCGCAAACCAAATATGCGAAGAACTTAATAAAGAAGTTTGGACTTAAGTATGCCAGACATGTGAGAACACCTATGAGTGTCTCTACGAAGTTAAATAAAGATGAGAATGACAAAAGTGTTGACATCAACCTCTATTAGAGCATTATTGGGAGCCTATTGTATTTAACAACAAGTACACCATATATTTATTATAGCATTGGAGTATGTGCTTGCTATCAAGCCAATATGAAAGATACATACTTGACACCAAAGAGAATCATTAGGTACGTAAGAGGTACATTTGAATTTGGAATTTTGTATACATGTGACTCTACGTCTTACCTAGCTGCGTATAACGATGCAGATTAGGTTGGAAATTTGGACAATCAAGAAGGCACTTCAGGAGTTTGTTTCTTCCTAGGTAACAATATAATTTCTTGGTGCGATAAAAAGAAGAATTCAATTTCACTATCAACCGCAGAAGTAGAATATACTGCTGCAAGAAGTTATTGTTCGCTCCTTCTTTGGATGAAAAAGATGTTGGAAGATTATGGAATTGATCATGATGTATTGATAATCCTATGTGATAACAAGAGTGCTATATACATCTGGAAGAATCTGGTTCAGCATTCGTTAACGAAACATATTGATTTGAAGTATCACTTTATCCGAGAGCTTGTGGAGAACAAAATAGCCACCTTGTCATATGTGTCTTTAGAAAAGCAACTGATGGACATCTTTACGAAACCTCTTGACACAGTCAGATTTGAACGAAGCATTATTTCAATAGGGGTTAAAATCCCCAACTTCCTTTATGTTCTTATTCTGCTATCGGCACATATGCCACTCTTCATCTCTCCTTTAGTTGACATTCGAGCTTCGGTTTAGTTGAATTGAAGATTCATTTCACTTTTATTCAACATCATCACGCGTTTTTAGCTCCATCGAAGACTCTCTCTCACTCTTATTAGTGTGGGCACTCTCTATCACTTGGAAATCTCTCTCAGGTATAACTCTCTCTCTTTACACCAGCGTCAATCTTTCAATTTGCTTGAGTTTTTGTTGTTAAACATCAAAATGGGCAAGAACAAGGAGAAATCTTCCTCTTCGGTTGTGGAGAAACCACCGGTGGCACCCATTCGTTGTTCAAATCATCTATTGTTAAACCTGATGTCTGGGAGGAAATAAATCAGGGTTGGGTCATCTTTAGTTACTCCTATTGAAATTCCCAACACCACCTCAGTTGAAAATAGACCACTAGAATATGATGACGCCATATAGGTGCTGCTTTCCATGGGTGAAGACTCTTCATCTGATTTAGACGAGGTTCCCACTGTAGCTGCTCCAACTACTGCTCTTCCTACTATCACTCAAAAATAGACAAAGCAGGGAGCTCAAAAAATAGTCCCTGCACCTCGGCGAATTCCTTATGATCGTTTGATAGTGAACAATACGATATCGTTCAAACTTTACCCTTCCGAAGTTGAATGTAAATGGGAGACTCTCACTAATATCAGGTTAGTTCTTGACCATCCAATTAATTTAGATGAATTTCAATAGTATTGACCGGATGTTTTGTTATCTGAGAGGACGTTATTACAAGCTGCGTTGCTACCAGAACATTATGATGCTGAATTGGTAAAAGAATTTTATTGCAATATGACTGGTGATTTATTGGTTGATATTGCTTTGAGCTATAAATTGGTGTATGTACCGAATCGGCTGGTACAATTTGATGCTGATAGACTGAATATTTTTATGAGGTTTGATAATCTGATTGGAGACCAAATTTATGATGATAATTGGACTGTTTCAAATGATCTGATAGCTACTGTGTTAACTGAAGGAAAATTAACTCTTTAGCCATCTAATTCTGTGCTACACTCCTCTATGCTGACCGAATGCCCAGTATTTTGTGATTTATAAGTTAGTTTTAGCTAACCGAATGCCCAGTACACATGTTGTTTTAGTTTATCTAGCACAGGCTAAACTGGTATATGCCATTAGTACTGTGGTGAATTTCAATTTGGGGCGACTCATAATTCACACTATGCTGGCTATTGGGGGTAAGTCGCATTCCTTGCTATATTTTCCATGTTTGATTTCTCAATTTTTATATGTCAATGGTGTCCCTCGGTTAGAGAAGAGCATAGTTGAACCAGACACTTTGATGAACATCTTGCCAAGAATTTTCAAGCAACCACGAGTCGTGGATTTACCCTACACTTCACTTGGTCCTTCGGATGTCTCAGGGACTTCCATTGTCAATCCTCATGCAGCTTTGTTTACTGAAATTAAGCGGATTGAAGGCATTTTTCAAGTGGGACTTGATGTTCTTCATCAACTGACGCAGCGAGTTATTCAATTCTTTGACGCCTCTTAACTTTTCTTTTTGACATCCTTTATCCCAAAGGGAGAGAAGGCTTGTGTTTGTATTTGGTTATTTTGAGTTGTTTGTGAATTTTGGATGCTTTTGTCTATGCTTGGACCTTGGATTCAGGGGGAGTATTGTGACTTCAATATTTATATATCCAATTATGTTATTTAAGGGGAGTTTCTTATTTGTCACAAAAATGCCAAAAAGGGAGAGAATGTTAAGATATTTGTTATATATATTTAAATTTGGCATTTTTTATTATTAGATCTTCAAGATAATGCAAGTCTTAAAATCCAAATTAATTTGAGGTGTAACCAAGTAATACTTCTTGTTTTAATTGGATTTTTGGATAATAGTTCAAGTGTGAAAGAATTCTATCTTGAATAGGAGTGTGTGTGGATCACGTTGTGTGGGCTGTAGGACATCGTGTAGGAGTTACAGATTGGGTGTGTGTGTGATTCCTTCTTTGCCTGGTTTTTTTGTTGGTTGCATCAGGTGTGTGAGTTCAAACTATGGGTCTTTTGGTTTTGTGATTAAAAAGTGAATGGAAGGACATATATGTTGATTATTATGTTAGTATAATTCCATCTTAGGTAGTAACGTTTGTTAATTGATTTCTTTATGGGTTGCGTATACTTTGGTTGGTGGATAGATCTTAGCTATGTGCTCTATGTATAGTCTTGCTGATTGAATAGATATGCCACTTATAATTAATCCATCTTGCTATTGTGTTATGTTTGGCTCCCGCGTGATATCGGTTGTGCACTGAACCATTGGCGTATCGTGGTGGATGTGTTTCTAATGCAGCTGTGGTCTTGTGTTGGTATTTACGTGAATCATCTTGGTATCTTCTTTAATTCTTTAACGTAAATTGGAGCTTAGGAGCTGATATATTTTTTGGACTGACTATGATAGTATTGTTGGTGAACAACTGTCAGATTTATCTTTGGAAGAGCTGAAAACATTAGGAAGTTGTTTCTTTTTCTATCTCAAATGTATTCGATTTTTTTCCTAGTTATGTTACTCACTTGAGTTTTTCGTTTATTATTCTTTTGTTAAAAGATTGTTGAGAAAAATCCTCTGTTGAGGTTAACACGAGTCAGTTGTGTTATTTTTCTCCATACAAAGTTCAAAACCTCTTTACACACTCATTTACGTCTGCAGTACAAAAGTTTATCAAGCATTGTTCATTTTTGTTCTTTTTAAACTTCATCAAACACAAATCTTTCCTTTTTACTCTCAGAGATAGTTTCTACTCTGTCCTTTGGAGTGCACCAAAGCTGCTGGAGAAGACATTAACCCTGGGTCGGATCCCGTTGTCCTGCTACACCGTAGAGCGGTATTTTCGACTTAGGGCAGTGATTCTCACGACACCTTGCATTCAGATAAGCTATTCCAATTTAATTTTTTTCCTTTTTTTCGCTAACAATCTAAGTCAGAAAATCTATTTGTTGCGTTACTACTGCTATCGAAAATTGTGTTGTTCTATTTGTTACTATTTTCGAGTTTGCTATTGGTTGTTGGAAATTTCTACATTTTTTTGCTGCTGTATATTTAATTTTGATATATGTTGGAATTATGTCATCTGTGAATGAGACAAATGTAGGTTGTGCACTTACTATTCCCTACAAAGGTTCTGTCTCTTTCACTACGACCTCGAAAATTATACCTGACCTTACTAGATTAGGGCCTCTAGATGGAAGAAACTTCAAAAGATGGTTTGAGAAATTCTTTTTTACTTTAAGCAATACAAATAGATTATGTACTGTTCCAAGAGATTCCAAGTGATAATACTAACCCTAAGAATATTAAGGATAAGCATACCATTAGGGTAGTTACTTAACCATATGATCAACCTTTTATTTGATATCTACTGCACGTACAAAACTGCTAAGGAAATTTGGGATGCTTTAGAAGTGAAATATGGGACTAATGATGCCAGTACTAAGAAATGCAATTGTTAGGTGGTTAAAATGAACATGTGTGATTTATTTCAAGCTAATGCTCTTATTAAGAAACTACCTGCCTCATGGAATGAGTATAAAAATCAGTTGAGGCATAAGAAGAAAGACATGAAGCTTCAGGAGTTGAAAGGACATATAAAGATTGAGGATCCCAACCATGCACAAGATAATACCAAAACACTCACCCTTTTTCCTACTGTTAAAGCTCATGTGGTATAACATAGAAATGCTAATAACTTTAAGAAGAATGGTGGACAAAATAAGTTTTTCAACAATAAGCAGGGTTAGTTTAAGCGCAAAAGGATGGATGGTAACTATTGGTGGTGCCACAAGCCAGGCCATCCTGCTGCCAATTGTCAAGCTAGAATCAACTACGAGAAGAAAGGCTAAGGACAGAAGTCGCGATAGTTCGGAAAAGGAAACCAGACGAGATACCAATGGGGTAACCAGAAGAACTTTAGTAAGCCTTAAGCTAATATGGTTGAGGCTGGTGATGACGAGGAGATCATTATTGCTATGATGTCCAAAGTCAACCTTATTGGAAATTTGGTCGAGTGAATCTTTGACACAGGAGACACACGTTATATCTGCACCAATAAGGACCTGTTCAAGGAGTTGAATGATGTTGCTGATGGTGAATTTGTATACATGGGTAACTCTAGCAAAGTTCATGTCTAAGGAGTTTGTAAAGTCACTCTCAAACTCACTTATAGAAAAGTGTTGGGATTAGAAAATGTTTTATTTGTTCTTGATGTACGTAGAAACTTGATTTTTGGTGCATTGCCTAACAAAGTCAGTGTTAAACTAACCTTTGATTCTGATAAGCTACTTCTAACTAAGAATGAGAACTTTGTTGGAAAAAGGATTTGTAATGGGGGCTTATTTGTACTTGACGTTGAAATGAATGATGGGGGCTTATTTATGCTTGACGTTGAAATGAATGCTTCTGCTTCTTCTACTAATATTATTGAGTTTTTAGACTTATGGCACTCTAGACTTGGGCATGTGAATGTGAGGTCAATTAAGAGGATGCAAAGCTTAAACTTGTTACCTAACCAGATCACTAATGAAATGGAAAATTGTCAAATTTGTGTTGAGGCTAAACACTATAAGAAACCTTTTAAGTTAGTGACTGAGAGAGAGTCATAATTGTTGGACTTGGTGCACACATACTTGGGTGATTTTAAGAATTGTATGAGTATAGGAGGCATGAGATATTATATTACTATTGTGGATGATTGTTCTAGATTTACTAAGATTTACTTATTGAAAAATAAAAGTGATGCAGAGGAAATATTTATGAAATACAAAACTGAAGTTGAAAACCAATTAGAAAGGAGAATTAAGAGATTAAGGTCTGATTGAGGTGGTGAGTATAGTACTGATTTCCTTGCGAATTACTGTTCAAAACTTGGGATTATTCATGAGCTTTCAGCCCCTTATACACTTGAACAAAATGGAATAGCCAAGGGGAAAAACTGAAAACTTAAGGATATGATGAATGCAATGTTGATTTCCTCCAATTAACCTAATTTTATGTCGGGGGGAAGCTATTCTTTCAGCTTGTTATGTTCTGAACAAAGTCCCTCATAAGAAACTAAACCAAACCCTTTATGAAATTTGGAAAGGTTATCCACCTAACTTGCATTTTTTTAAAAGTGTGGGGTGTCTTGCTAAGATTGCTCTACCTGAACATAAAAGGAAGAAAATTGGGCTTAAGACCGTTGATTCCATTTTTGTGGGATATGACTCTAATAGTGCTGCCTATAGATTTATGGTTAAAGAAGAGGGTCTAACACTTATGAACCAACTATAGAATCAAGAGATGCAGTGTTCTTTGAGGATATATTTCCTATGAAAGTGAGTGTGCAAGTTCCTCAAGAATTTGTCCCTAGTTCTTCTACCAATGATAACATAGAGGAAGAGGAAATTGTTGAATTAAAGAGGAGCAAAAAGGCTAAAGTACCCACTAGTTTTGATTATGACTTTGTTACCTCTTTTGTGGTGACAAAATCTAAGGAGATAGATGATGTTTTTATGGTGACTTATATTATTGAGGAAGATCTTAAAGCTTATGAGGAAGCAATGAGATATATGGATGCTACATTTTGGAAGGAAGCCATAGATAGTGAGTTAGAGTCAATCATGTCTAATAAAACTTCGATTTTAGTTGATCTACCTCGAGGGTGTAAGCCTTTGGAGTGTAAGCGAATATTAAAAATGAAATTGAGACTTTAAGGAACCATTAAGAGGTTGAAGGCAAGACTTGTGATTAAAGGCTTTCAACAAAAAGAAGAATTGGACTTTTTTGACACTTACTCTCCTGTTACTAAAATTGCATCTATAAGAATGTTGTTTACTATTGCCTCATTATTTAAACTTCATATGCACCAAATGGATGTTAAAAAAACTTTCTTGAATGATAATCTAGATGAAGAAATTTATATGGTCCAGCTCGAGGGGTTTAGGGTGCTTGGTCAAGAGCAAAAGGTGTGTAAGTTGGTTAAAAGGTGTGTAAGTTGGTTAAGTCTTTGTATGGACTTAAACAAGCTCCCAAACAATGGCATGAGAAATTTAAAAGTGAGATTTTCAAAGATCATTTCACCTCTTGTGATGCTGATTCTTGTATTTATGTGAAATCATATGCTAATGGTTGTGTGATCATAACTCTTTATGTAGATGATATGCTTATCTTTGGTACTAGCTTATTTGGCATTGATACTACTAAGAGTTTGTTAAAGTCTTCTTTTGATATGAAAGATCTTGGACCTGTGGACTTTATTTTAGGAATCGAAGTTGATAGGACCAATTCTAGTTTTAGGTTGAATCAAACTCATTATGTTGAGAAAATTTTAAAGAAGTTTGATTATTATGATGTTGATCCAGTTAAGACTCCCTACGACACTGGTGTTGCTTTAAAGAAAAATCTTGGTGACAATGTAAACCAAGCTGAGTATACTAACATTCTTGGTAGTGTGATGTTCTTGATGAACTATTCTCGTCCTAATATTGCATACTGTGTGAGTAGACTTAGTAGGTATACTCTTAATACTAGTCAAGAGCATTGGAATGCATTGATTCGTTTGTTGAGGTATTTGAAAGGTACTATGCATTATGGATTATCTTTTGGTGGTCATCCCCCTATATTGGAGGGGTATTCTGATGCTAACTGGGTTACAAAGAGTGATGATATACACTCCTGAGTGGCTAAGGAATCTCTTAGCAGATATCCCACTTTAGGAAAAACCAATTCTTTCTGTATTCTTTCATTGTGATTTGCAGGCTTCCATTCATGTTGCTAAGAACAAGGCATATAATGGCAAAAGTAGACATATCATATTGAGACATAAAATTGTATGTACTTTAATTAGACATGGTCTAATTTCTTTACACTATGTCAAGTTAGAGAGAAACTTAGCAGATCCGTTTACAGAAGCTTTGTTTAGGAAACTAGTTTTAGAGCATGCTAAAGGAATAGGGTTGAGCCCAATTGTGTAGTAACCTCATGATGGACACCCGTTTTGGAACCTTGATAAACTATCGTACTTTCTTTCATTTTTCTCCATACAGCATTCAAGACCTCTTTACACACTTATTCACGTCTGCAGTATAAAATTTTATCAAGCATTGTTGATTTTTGTTCTTTTTAAGCTTCATCAAACACAAGCCTTTACTTTTTGCTCTCGAAGACAGTTCTTACTCCACCCTTTGAAGTGCACCAAAGTTGGTGGAGAAGGTGTTAACCCTGGGGTCAGATCTCTTTGTCCTACTGCACCGTAAAGGGGTATTTTCGACCTAAGACAGTGATTCTCACAATGCCTTGCATTTAGATAAGCTATTCCAATTTAATGTTTTCCTTTTTTCACTAACAATTGATAGATAGTCTTTGTTTAACTTTGATTGACTATATGAGGTTCATATAGTTCGTTCTGCTGCTGATAGTTTCATATATTCTATTCCGATTTTATAGAAACTAGTGTCGTAGAAATGCAAATTAAGGAGGAGAAAAGATAGGATCATGGTAGAGGCTAAGAATAAGATGTTCTGTGCATGGCAACAGTACGAGGAAGGAGGAGTAAGGAAAAGGATAGTGATTTGGTTAAGATTCGATTGCTGTCATTTAAAATGTAGAGGAGGTTCTCCATAGTTAAGTTCTGTCTGGTGCTCTCTAGTGAGCGGGAAATTGTCGATAAAGCCATTTTTCATGAACTCATTGACCAAACCATATGCCACTTCTTAGAATAAAAACTAATTAGAGTAACCAAATATAAATGGTTTTTTGGTTAATTTAAATGGAAAGAAGAAAGCTGTGAAATGAAGATGTAAGATTGGGAAATAAGGTTTTTTGTTAACCATCGATATGATTCAGTACAAGCCACAAACATTACAAAGGGGATAAGAAGACTCCATCCAATCCTCTGAACCTCTGTACCTCTGCCGGAACTTGCTTTTCCGACAATGTAGCTTCAGGCTTACCTTCCTTGCAATCCAGCCTCTTGTCCCTTTCTCCTGTTGTTTTCTTCTCCTCTCTGCCAGTCTCTTCTCTCTTTCCAACCTCGCCTGGTTTGTCTTGCTCTGCTCTTTCCCCCTTTCTCTTCTCTGCTTGCAAATTCATTCACCAACTGGTCATTTTCCAACTTTATGGACTCAGATTTCCCTCCCCTAACCTCGTCTCTGAAATCCCTTGCTATCCCCCCAAACTCATCCCCTAAACTTCCCTCTAATCCTAACCCTAACCCTAACCCTATTCCCACCCCTATCCCCAACACCATTGTCTCTCACTCCTCCCCCCACCCTTCTTCACTCTCTTAGCCCCTTTACTCAGCCTCTTCTGGCTCTCTAGGAACTTCTAAGGCCTATGGGAAATCAGATCCTGGGGTGAGGAGAACATGGAAGCAAGTGGTTGGAGATGCTTCTGACTCCTCTTTGATCTACACTCCTCCTATTGAGATTGAGGGCAGATCCTTGGTTGCCCCTAGTCTAGAGGAATTGCAACATGGGGCTCAAACTTAGGAAGCTACTTTGGTGGGGTTTTTCATGGAAAAGAGGCCAGCTTTTCCAATTATTCAAGCATGGGCTAAGCGAAATTGGAATGGAAGGGGACTCCAAGAGGTCATGCTCTCAAAAGAGGATAACCTCATTTTCACCTTTTCTTCCAAATCGGAAGCCCAAAAGGTTATTGAGGAGAGACCTTGGCATGTGTCCCACTTGCCACAGTTTATACAACTCTGGCAACTAGGAATGGAGCTTGAGAAAATCAGAACAAAGAAGATTCCTCTATGGATTAATATCCATAATATTCCTTTGGAATATTAGACTACTAAGGGCTTAAGCATGCTAGCTAGCTATTTAGGCAAACCAATCTGTATGGATGAAAATATAGCCTTGAGGAAACAGGTTGGTTTCGCTAGGTTATGTGTGAGTATGGATCTTGCTCAGGAATTGAAGGATAGTATTCCTCTCCTTCGCTTAGCTGATGGTAATTCATTGAGAGAGGATAGGGTGATGGTTACTTACCAGTGGAAACCTTCCTTTAATTCCCAAGGCAAGGCTTGGAAACCAACGGGCAAACTATTCACCAAGGGTGACTACTGGGAATTGATGGGGCTTGACCATATAGAAGTGAATGAGGTTGTTACAGAAGTGGAAATGGAGAAGAACAAGCTTCAAATCCAGCACAATGCGAGGGCTCCTCCTAACTCAACCAGTTCTCCTATCATTCAGTATGCGGAAGCTGCAGTACCTAACCAACACAATGAAATCTCTACAACTGCAGGCATCCCTGGATTAAAGGATGGAGAGGAGACAACTCCTCCTATTGACACCCATATGGTTGCCTATTCGGAGAATAACCTGCTGGAGGGTTTTCCTACTCAAATGAAGGAGCCAATTGATCTCAAACAAGGGGACTTTTATGAGCCCATCACTAATAGGAAAAACACTCGGAGCAGTAGGAAAGGCTCCAAAGGGAAATCTATCTAATTATGTCAGTAGTTATTTGGAATGTGAGAGGAATAAACAATCCTTCAAAGCTTTGTGCTTTAAAGGATTTTGTGAAGCAGGAAAAACCGATGGTTTTGTGTATGTTAGAAACTAAAATTAGGGAGGATAAACTAAATAAGCTTAACTGTTTGGGCAGCCACTGGTCTTTCTTCTCCAACCACAAATCCCATGCTTATGGGAGGATAATTGTTGCCTATAATGACCTTTTTGTGAAGTTAGAGGTGCTGGAATCCAACTCACAGTTTTTGCATACCCATATCTAGTTCAAATCAGCAAACACAGGTTTCATAGCTACTTTTGTCTATGGTTTCAATACTATTTTTCAGAGAGCTGATCTTTGGAATTTTCTTCGAAGGGTTAAGCCTTCTATAAGTTCCCCGTGGATGGTGGGGGGTGATTTCAACACTACTCTGTTAAGATCTGAGGCTGTTGGAAATTGTAACTTGAGGAACTATACTATGGATCTTTTTTATTGTATTCAGGAAATTGAGTTGGTTGATCTCAGATATACAGGGCATGAATTTACTTGGTCCAACAAGCAAAGTGCTCAGTGGAATATTCGAAAGAAACTAGACCGAATGATGGTTAATGCGGCTTGGCTCTCCTCTTTCCCACTCAGCTATGCTAAATTCCTTGACCCGGACTTTTCAGACCATACTCCTATCAAGGTTATGGATCTGTTCTCTTCCTTTAAACCTCAGCACCCATTCAGATTTAACAATTTTTTGGCTGCTATGGAGGGTTTCCATCAGGCTATACAGAAAGGCTTATACTTTCCTTGTTATGGGACAAGGCAATTCACTTGTATCCAAAAGCTTAAGGCCATTAAGCAGGAGTTAAAGAACCTCAATGGGCTGAGAGGACAGGACATCTCTAGGGAGATTGACATATCTAGAGATAAGCTTCACTCACTACAACAGGTTTTGGCTGCCAACCCTATGGATGAACATCTAGCTTCAGCTGAAAAAGTAGCACTGAAAAAGTACCTGGAAGCTGTGGATAATCAGCATTTATTATTGAAACAGAGATATAGGATCTCTTGGATAAAGGAGGTGGATAGATGTACTCAATTTTCCTTTAATTCCCTAGCACACCGCAGGAACACTAACAACATCCATTCCATTAAGGCTGAAGATGGGAGGGAGATTGTTGGTCAGGAAGAGATAGCAAAAGATGCATATTCTTTTTACAGCAAACTACTGGGGTCAGATTCTCCTTCTATTTTGAGGGATCCCACTTTCAGCCATTTTGTTACTTCTAAAATCCTAGATCATGAAGCTCACAGGCTTACTAGACCTGTTACTGCTCAGGAAATAGACCAGGTGGTTTTTAGTATGAATGGCTCCAAAGCCCTAGGCCGGATGGCCTCAATGGCTTTTTCTACCAGAAAACTTGGCCTTAGGTGGGAGGGATTATCAGAGAGGCAGTGTAGGAATTTTTTTCCAAGGGTTCACTCCTAAAGGAAATCAATAAGACTTTCCTTTGTCTGATCTCTAAACTCCCCAACCCGAATTCATGGACTGACTTCAGACCGATTTCCTGCACCAATTTTCTCTATAAAATTATTGCTAAGATTATGGCCAATAGATTAAGGGAGGTTTTTCCCTTGATCATCAGTGACAATCAAGGGGCATTTCTGGCTGGTAAAGATATTGGAGACAATATTCTCTGGGTTCAGGAACTTCTAAAGGGGTATACTAGAAAGAGAGGTCCTCCTAATTGCACTATTAAAGTTGATCTTCAAAAAAGCCTTTGATAGTGTTAATTGGGGTCTTTTACTCAAGGTGCTGCATGAAATGAACTTCCCCTCCTCATTTATAAATTGGATCAATCAATGTATCTCCACAGCTTCTTATGGAATTCTGATTAATGGGTGTCCTACTGGCTTATTCAAAGGGAAAAAAGGACTGAGGCAGGGGGATCCCCTTTCCCCTTATCTATTTCTTATTTGTATGGAGGTCCTCACCCAATTGCTAAAATATAACATCTCTCGAGATCCTAACTTCAAATACCATTCCAAATGTAAAGGGATTTCTCTAACCAACCTTTGTTTTGCAGATGATCTCATTCTGCTTTGCAAAGCCAATGTTCATTCGGTTTCTATCTTGATGGCTACTGATTGAGCCAATTTTACTTTATAAATTGTCCGCATTTTCTTAACTGTTTATGCACTCGTTGACCCCTAATTGATGACTTTTGCGCTTAAATTGGTTCCTATTAACA
>JANIPN010000002.1:44765568-44788859 GCA_027478595.1 Erythroxylum anguifugum
GCCGTTGGTGGCTGAATAATAGCAACAGATAGAACTCTTCCTTGTATAAAAGAGTAAGAATGTTTAGAGGTTTTTATCGAGTTAAAATAACAATAAGCTCTTTTCCTCTATTTTCTTTTGTCTCTGTTCTGCTCTGTTTTACGGTTCTAAACCGTTTTCTGCTGACAGTTTACGTATGTTTGTTAGTGAACCGTAAACAGTGAGCGAATATGTGGCGAGGCCTAAAAGGTTTTTTACATTATTTTTACAGAATAGGTTGG
The DNA here is from genome assembly GCA_027478595.1 of Erythroxylum anguifugum. NCBI lineage: Eukaryota > Viridiplantae > Streptophyta > Magnoliopsida > Malpighiales > Erythroxylaceae > Erythroxylum > Erythroxylum anguifugum. The sequence continues at coordinate 44,765,829 of JANIPN010000002.1, forward strand.
TAATTTTAAACATTCGGTGCTCTTTGGGAGATTTTGTTCTGGCCCAACTTCCTTGGGGGATAGGACCGTCAATTCATTGATCTAAGGAACCCTGTTGTTTGTTAACAACTATGGACGAGTGTTCATACTTTGAGAAAGGAAGGAAGCTACCGATGATGCATTTCTCTGTCAGCCGAATCAAACATAAACTTTGTCTACGCTTTCACATTAATGACGAAAGCAAGTGGAATATGATGTTTTTGCATATGTCGTCACACTCTTGACGTCAACCATGGATTTTAAGTCACAAATTCCATGCTTTCCAATTAGTGGAATAAAGTAAGACTACAATTTCGAATATATTTAATAATCTTATTCTTACCTAACCTGACTACATTTCCACCAACACCGATAACAGATTCCTGGTATTCGCAGCCCTTGTTCCACCAAACACCATGCATGTTACATCTTCAGATTGATGCGCAATTGAAGAACTAAAGAACATTATTGTTTCGATGCATCTATCTGGCGAACCATACCATTTATCCGATAAAGATTTTTTGTTTTTGATTCGAGGAAATCTCACAGGTGAGCCAAGCGGGCTCACCTCTCAGAGAGCTAAGTGGCTACACCCTATCAGAGGGCCTAGCGATTACACCCCATCACGGAGGGCCTCACTAGTTTTCCACCCATAGGTAAATCCTTAGCTGCCCCAGGTTCTTACAAGAGGGGCTAGCAAGGAATCGAGCCTGGGATCTAACCGAAGCCAAACTCCGCTTTCAACTATCTAGCCACACCCCTTGATGGCCCATAAAGACAATAAAGAGCATAAGTGTCTGATAGAAATTAGTTATCTGTGACAATTTTCCATTTATTTTAACACATCCAAGGAGTTCAACATATATGGTTATATTTGTAATGGCATTAATTAGCAAATCTTACAATTGGAATCAAGTCTTAGATATTCATATTCCTCATCTTCTGATAACAGCAATATGATACGAAATTAATTAGAACCATGGACAAGCTTCAACAGAGCAAAGAAGAGGAAAAAGCAAAAGGATATAGATCCAATATGAGCAGGGGATTTATTGCATGCCGGAATCACTTCCTTTAGCCTCTAAATTATTAATACACACTGAGCCAAATTCAAATTAACTCCAGATTACACTGGCATCTTGGACGAACTTCTTTAATCTCTCAGAGATCCTTCCAACCACATGACTATGTCCAGAATCACTAACCTGCACAGGTTAATCATAGTTATGATGTATTCTATCATCAGCAAACTGGAATTTTATATAATATATGGTCAATAATTCAGCCACCTGTGAGTGTACTATGTGGAAAATCGCATCATTGACGACCGAAAAGCTCGCATTAACAATATCAGCCCCTTCTTCATGGAGAACACGAATGGTTTCGTTGAACATAAACTGCCAATCTAGCCCAGTTGTCAAAACGACCTCTAGAGCTGAACCCGCTTGGTGAATGTCGATCTGTACAGGTCTCCATCCCATTGTAGTTCCTGTACGTATGCTTGTGTTTGGAGGCCTATAAGTTTCCATTAATATGTCTTTCCTTTCCTTCATTTTCTCCAAATTCGTCTGCAACTTTTTGATGTAGCTTGCCGCCTCGCCAAGTTGATCAGGAAGTGACGACGTTGAGTCCTAGAAAATAGCCAGAAAAAAGAAGAAGATAAGGAAAATATGATCACCAGTTAGAAGATAAGTTCATGGCAAGTAAAAGATTGCGATGAAGTGAGAGACCCCTGAGCGATGATGGGGTAGAAGGGAATTGAGAGTGGAATAGAGGGCCTTCATTTGATTTCTTCTGTTTCTTTCTACAGTCTTCCTATCAGTTTTTGAAGAACTAGGACCGTTGTTCTCCATTCGATGGCTGCCGGACAAAGCTAGCTAAGCAACTGTCACCACTTCAAATCTTTCATTAATTAACTTGACTGGAAGCTTTTATCATTGTGGAAAATGAAAAGCAAAGGCCAAAAAAGCAAGAAATAAATAATGCATCTAATATGAGAGGGTAGTGGGGTGGGGGCTACTCGAGTTTCTGGCTCTACGTGGACCTCCTGTGACCGCTTACTTCTCTGATAAACTGTTCCCATTTCGTCTCCAAACTGCGATTACCTACAAAATCGTGGAACACAATATTATTCCCTAATTTCTTCTGATTGGACTGGTTTGTCCTTATTTCGCAGTATGAATTTGACTGTATTTGTTAGCTGTTTACCCAGGTCAAAACAAGAATCAGTGCCTCCTAGCTAGCTGAGCCGAGAAAATGCTAGATTCATGTATGCTGAATCGCTTGTGAAGTTACGTACATATATCATCCATATTCATGCACAGACACGTTTTCGAATTGTGACAGAATGTAGAATACTAGTACCTTAATCAAAAAGCACCATCCTTCCTATCAATTTATAGAATGTTGACGTTAACTTTAATTCCTCCAAATGCCTGCTCCCTAGTTTAACTTTATTAGAACCGCGCCAATCTGTTGCTATTTAGGGAAGGATATGCACTGGTTCTAGTGGGGGACCTAATCCAGTGCTGCCTAATTTTGGTACATTCATCTTTCTTGGGTTCACGTGAAGTATTTGTATACATTTAGTTCACTATTTTCTATGATCTCTTTTTCTTGATAAAAGTTATTATACTTTCAGTCAACAAGAAACTATTAAAGTATTTATTTTCAAGATTTTATAAAGAATAATTTTATGAATTATAATAGTTCACTATCTTTGATGTTTCTTCTTTGTTAATTGATATCATATATATTTTTCCTTGGGAAGATGAGTAAATAATTTTATTAACTCAAGCAAAGCTTGATAATATTACAATTACAAGGCAATCAATCCTAAACCCCAAAGCAAAATACTGATATTCAGCACCAACCACCCATGTATACAACAATCAACTCAACAAATTCCATAATATTTTCATTCTTTGGCTGACTTTAGACTGAATATCATGTTTCACTGGTAACTCTCTGATTCAGTTAACAAATTTTTCCCTTAGAATTTAGTTTTCCAGCTCTATTCTTATGTATAAATGATTGTTCCTCTCCCTCCAAATTGTATATATACTACAAATTATTGCAATTTTGAAGATAATTCCATCCTTTTTAAGAGTCTTTAACAATTCTTGTAACCTATTGTATTATGTCTGTCCATTCTTTCAATTGACAATAGACTTGCATTGTGTGTTGAAGTTGATTCCAAATTGATTAGGATACTTTAGATTGGAAAAAGTGGTGTGGTAGAGTTTATAGATTATTCTTGCACAACAAGCATATAGGATCAAAGCTTCCAAACCATCTATTCTTTGTCCTCGACTTGTTTTTGATAGCCAACCAGTTGATAATTGAAGCTTTAGGGGAGAGAGAATTCTTCTATAGGATCAAAGCTTCCAAACCATCTATTCTTTGTCCTCAACCTGTTTTTGATAGCCAACCAGCTAATAATTGAAGCTTTAGGGGAGAGAGTATTCTTCTAGATAAGCTCATACCAAGGAACTTAGGGATTGCAACATCAGAAGACCTTGTAGCATGAGGAATTGCCAAATTCTAGAGACTTATTACTAAGCCATATAGGCTTGTCTTCTTTAGCTGAACGTAGATTGTGAGGTAGACAATTCAATAAGTTGGTAGCTCCTCTAAAATTACAGCTCTAGGCTCTACCATAAATAATGTTACTTACTTAAGCTCGTAATAGGATTCTTAAAGTCAAGTGTAACATGTCATACGGAAGGCTTAAGTCATTCTAGTTATCAAACCAAAACCACATTAGCTCACCATTCCCAAGTTGCTTTATCCAAGGGTTAATTTGATCCTTCATACTGAGTAGTTGTTTGAAGCTTCATGAAGTTTCCCTATTGATATCATACATTCATTCACAAAAAGGATCAAAACATTTATTTTCAAGAATTTATAACACAAATTTGTGGATTACATTATCTAATCTTATAAGTTGGAATGGAAAAAGGTGAATCTTGTCAAATTATCTATAATTTTCTAAATTTATAAAAATAAGTCAGTGTCATTTGTTGCTTGGATTCTGTTAGAATTTTCTAGAAAGTGGGTAAAACAATTGACCTTCTTTAAGTAGGTAATATTACATGTAAATGCATTGTAAGTATACTGTTGTGAAAGCTAAGTAAGAGTGTGTGAGCCTGAGTCTTGCAAACCTGCAGAACTTAGAGAAGAAGAGAGGAGGAAAAGGAAGCAGGAACAGAGTAAGGAAGAGGAAATGAGAGAGAGAAGTAATGGAAAAGCAAGAGGGAAAGAAGTTTAGGCAATATATTCTTTGTTCCATCCTTCATTCATCAACTAATATAGAAAAGCTATAACATATTTAGTCTTTGTTTGCTAGTACAGGTCAACCACAATGGGTAATGCGCAGGATTGCCTAACAGTTTGCTAACTGATACATGATTCATAACAAAATCAGCATGGGGTACTCATCCCAATTTGCTACTACGTCTCGGTTACACTTGATATGGGTCTGCAAAATTAGCTTCACTTGCAACATTACCCCCTCTTCAGGCTTGATCATGTCCTCAAGATCAATTTTAGAATAATCTTTAGTAAATTATGCTAGAGGCTCCCAAGTAGCTTCAGAAGGGTCAAGTGTTTGCCATTAAACAAGAATCTATGGCATGAATTTACCTTGTTGCCAAACATGACAATAACATACTACCTATTCAGATTGTAAGAGTAGAGAGGAGCCATGAGCATTTGGAGGTAATGGGTTTGTTGCAGTGGTGGTGTCCTCTGGTCGATCCAATTTGTAAGCTACTGGTCCAATACGCTCTAATACCTGAAAGGGCCATAATATCATTTGGATAGTTTATGATTTCATCTCTAGGCCACAACTGTTTGCCTGTACGGTTGTAAATTCACATAGACTAACTCTCCCACTTAATATTGGCGCTTAGTTCTGTGCATGTTAGCTTGGTTTTGCATCCTGAGTTGAGCCCTCTAGATGTAGGCTTTCAATTGAGTTAGTTTTTATGTCCGTTGCTACAACATTTCTTCTAGGGAGGCTATGTTTGTAGCACTCGCAACATAATCTAGGAGAAAAGGCAGTGGCCAACCATATAATGCTTCATAGGGCGTCATTTTCAATGAAGAATGCCAAGAGGTGTTATAACTAAATTCAGCCCAAGGTAGGAAACTTACCCAAGCAGTGGGATTATTAGCAACAAAACATCTCTAATAATCTTCAAGGAATCTGTTCACCACCTCGATTTGGTCATCCGATTGAGGGTGCTATGAGTTGCTAGTGCTTAAATTTGTGCCTTGTAATTTGAAGAGTTGTTTCCAAAAGTAACTTATAAACACATGATCCCTGTAGGACACAATATCTTTAGGAAAACCATAAAGTTGAACAACTTGCTGTATAAATATCTCTACCACTTGCGGAGTAGAAAGACCAAATTTGATAGCATAAAAATGTGCATATTTATAGAACTGATCCACTACCACAAGTATAACTGTCGTCCCTCTTGCTGCTAGTAAATGTGTGATGAAGTCCATATTTACACTTTCCTAAACTTTGGATGGAATATCTAGTGGTTGGAGAAGCCTAGGAGTGGAAGTATTGACTGGCTTCACCTGTTGGTAGACAGAGCATTGTTGGATATACTTTCTAATGTCTTGACGCATGTTGGTCCAGTAGAAAGTTGTGGAAATGCGGGATAATGTTCACTGGAACCCATCATGACTTCCTAATGGAGAATCGTGGAACTCCTGCATGATTAAGTGCGAAAGAGTAGATTCAACAGGAACCAAAATTTGAACCTTGGATAATACTAACCCATCTTTGACACTCTGGTAAGGATGCACCTTAGGGTCATCCAAGATCTCTTTCTGCAATTGAAAAGTGGGTTGGTGTTGACTAATAAATATTTTCAAAGCCTGCAACAGTGCTACTATTGGGCGAATAAGACCATGGAGAGCAGTATAGGTTGCCTCAGGCAGTCTAGACAAGGAGTCAGCAGGTCCATTATCTCTTCCTAGTTTATATTGTATTTCAAAATCAAATCCCAAAAGCTTGGAAAGCCAATATTGTTGTTCAGGTGTTTGGATGGTCTGTGTCATCAAATTTCGCAAACTCTAATGATCAGTTTGTATTATGAAGTGCCCTCCCAGTAGATATTGTTGCCAATGCTTAATGGCCTCCACGATGGCATACATCTCTTTGACATAAGTCGAGGAAGCCTACATCTTGGGATTTATTTGCTTGTTGTAGTATGCAATAGGTTGCCCTTTTTAGGTTAGAACAGTGCCAATTCCCAAGCCTGAAGCATCTTTCTGGATCACAAATATTTCCTTAAAGTTTAGTAGTTTTAGAACCGGAGTAGTTGCCAAGGTTCTCTTAAATTCTAAAAAAGCTATTTCGGCCTCAAGAGTCCATACAAAGGCTTTTTTAAGCAAGAGTTTGGTAAGGGGCACAACTTTGCTCGAGTAATTGACCACAAACTGTCGATAGTAACCAACAAGGCCTAAGAACCCCTTACTTATTTAACAATGGTGGGTGTCGGCCAAGCTTACACAACAACCACTTTTTTAGGATCCACTATAACCCCATTAGTAGAGATAATATGACCCAGATAGTAAAGAGTATTTTTTCCAAATTCACATTTTTCTTGTTTGGCTTTCAGTGAATTAGCCCTTAATGTTCCAAGCACCTATTTCAAGTGATGAATGTGTTCCTCCAAAAAGGAGCTATATATGAGAATATCGTCAAAGAAAACAAGCACATACTTCCTTAACATAGGCTTAAACATGGAATTCATTAAGGCTTGAAAAGAGGAAGGTGCATTAGAGAGGCCAAAGGGCATTGCCAAAATTTCATAATGTCTGTCATGCTTTCGAAAGGTTGTTTTATGGACATCATCAGGGTGAATGCGGAGTTGGTGATACCCAGATCTCAAGTCAAGCTTTGAAAAGATTCGAGCGCTTCTAAGTTCATCTAACAATTCATCCATTGTCAGAATCAGAAAATAGTCCTTAATGGTGACATCATTAAGGGCTCGATAATCAACATAGAACCGCCAGCTTCCATCCTTCCTTTTAACCAGTAAACTAGTAGCGATATGCTCGAACATTGACAGGGGAACTGTAGTGGAATTTGATGATCAAATTCGCTTACTAGAGGGAGACCAGAAGGAGTTTCAAACACATCTGCAAATTGTTCTAAAAGAGGAATGATTTTCAATGGTGAATAACCCTATCTATAAAAATTGAGAGAATACTCGTTTGAGAGGGAGTGTTAAAGAGAAACACTAACTCTATTTATAAAAATAAACAGAATGTCTTAACTTTTATAAAAATAAGCCCATTATTCTTATTGCTTGGATTATGTAAGCATTTTCTAGCACACTTGAGTTGATAATATTGCCTATAAATACATTATAGGTGTGTTGTTGTAAAAGCAAGTGAGCAACACAAAAATATGAGTGTTAGCAAATTAAAAGTCTAATAAGTGGAGTGCCATTAAACGTGTATTTAAATCATTATAGTATAATATATTGTTCAAAAATAAATAATAAGAGAAAATTCTTCAAATCCAAGTAAGAGGGAAAAGAACTCAAATTCCATACGATTCAGGAGCAGCACTAGCGAAATCTGGTTTTACTTTGTGAAGCCTCGGCATGAAAAACTGAGACTCTGATCCTCTGGGATGAAAGTGATATAGAAAGGTCCAGATTAAGAAGCTGAAGCAACATTTTACGGAAGAAGGCTTCAGTTTTTAGGCAAGAATTGAAATGGCTCTGTCCTGGAGGATCTCCTGACCCAGTTGGTGTCCACTAACTTGAATTAGGAGGCCAATCCCTGCCTATTGCATTTCTAACTGATTGTTAGAAAGTTGGGATATGGCAGTATAGCTGACGAAAAGGGCTTGTAATCTTTAGAAAAAGTATTTAACTTTTTCAAAAGCCAATCCCATTGGATGACATTGTTTCTTGTAAAGAAAAGACGTTGATTTTGAACCAAGCAGAGGACCACTCATTTTAAACCTGTTTATTAACGTACAGTCTGTACAGGATTTGCAGGCAATTGTGTGACCCCAGGCTTGAAATGGAGGAACCATTTTAACACTTGGCTTGAATGTATAGTTTTATGCATTCAAGCCTAAATAGAGACTACACCTTTTTGGGTAAATAGAGACTAAATTATGAAGAAATATGAAGTTCTGAAAAAGTTTGATCAAAATTTCAACTCTTAGTGAAAGATAAATTATAACTACCAAATCTAACAGTTGCGTATGGTTTGCATGCAACTGGAAATCATTTATCCACAATGGGTGTTGAATATGTCTTCAAGCCATCCATATGCACAGTTTTTGTCTCTATATTCAGCACAAGGATGAAAGTTTTGGGATTAATTGAATTTATGGCGTGAGGACTTTCTTGTAATTATAATTCCATCCATGTTACAATTTTTTGCATATTAATCAAATTTAACTCGTGAATAAAGACAACATCTATGGATAAAAACTATGTTAGTTAAGCCCGTATTTTGTCATTTAACTCGATTGATGTTAATTTGCCATATTATTAACTCGTTGGATTAATTATTTTTAATTATTGGGTACTCCTACCAGTATCTTTCACATTTTAGATTCATAATCGTAAATTAAAATTTACAACATTTGTTGGTAAAGTTCGATAATATGAAGTGTTATCATTCCTATCATTTCTTTTTGAAACTTGAGGGGGAGGGAAGGGGATTACCATGGTGTTTTCGATATATTCACGATCCCAACTTGAGAATCCCCCGTAAATCCATGCCAAAAAAAAACTAAAAGAAGATTAGGGCAAGTATTTTCATTTGGAGATTTTATAGATTGAACGAACTAAGTGACGAGAACCAAGGAGACAATGTGCCGATAGTTATTAAAGACCCTTTGCACATTCCTAATGGTCCAATTATAAGGTCAATGGCTAAGACGATGAAGGAAGCACTTAATGGGCTTATTCAAGATATTTGCAGCAAATAATTTATTTTGGGCCAAAAGAGAAGCGTTGAAGGTGGAACATACAATCCAAGTATTATTAATGTGGTCCAAGTACTTAGTGGACATATATTAGAATCAGTTGGGTCTTAAATGGGCTGATTAGCCCACTAAGGTTGGGTATTACAAATTTTGGGCTATTGGGCATAGCAAACATACTTGTTTTCACTTCTTTTGTTAGGTTTAGACTTAGGGCAAATAAATATGCATCTTATGTATTGAGAAACAACTTTTGACATCTTTTTATGATAATTGAGAGAAACTTCTCTTGGGTTCTTCATTGAACTACATAACTTATCAAGATTGATTAAATTTTGTGGCATTCAAACCTGAGTTATCACTCCCTCTTCTCATCTATTATGGAGTGTGGTGTCCATATCCTTCTTTTTATCCTTTGTTTGTGTTTGTTATGACCTAATTTAGCTTTCTTGGAGGTGAAATCTGTCTTAATTTGTGACTGTCCAAATTTAGTCATTTTAGGATTGTATTAGTTGGTATTAGAGCTTTGGCCTCTAAATCAGATTAGATTTGTTCTTTTCTTCTTATCTATTAAAAAATTGATTCTGTAGATTTTGTTCTTGTTCTTTGTGTCTTTTCATTTTCCCATTGTTAGTTCTTTATTTTCTGTTCAGATTCAATTTTTTGGGCAAATTCTGCAGATTGTGTTCTTGATTCTTTGTGTCTTTTTGTTTCCCATTTTTAGTTCTACATTTTATGGGCAGATTCTCCATTTGTGTTCTTTGTTTGTTTGTGAATTTTCATATCCTTAAGTGTTTATTTGTGCTCTAGCTCATTCTAACATTTGATTATTGTGTTCAAAATTCTGGGTAACGTTGTGCAAATTCCTACCCACGTTATTATATTCTGATCTGTAGAAAAAAACAGAAAGAAAGAAAGAAAAGTGCAAATTAGAATCGAATCAGCCTTGATAAAACTTGAACATTAGTTGATCAGATTATCTTTCGGTGTTTCTTGTTACAAACACAGCCAGACTAGTTCTTTTGTTTCTTGAGCATAATAGTCACTATCTTATCAAGTGAACACATGTTGGTTTGTCATTCCTACTGTGTTTTCCAAGTTCTTATCAATCATTCTAAATCTGCCGATTTGTTATATTCTTATGAGTTTGTCGCTTCACGTTAAATTATCTTGGTTTTGTTTCGTTAGTTCTTTAAATAGCCTAAAGACCGAGTTTGAGTGGTAAAAGGTGGGAGGGTAAGCTCATTATAACCAAAGCCAATTTAAGAGAGAAAACATGAGTGTTGAGTGACACTAATTTGAGGGAAACACGTGAGGGAGTGTTGGTGAGGTAATTTTCTAATTTTTCTTGTAGATTTACAACCATGACATCTACGGATAAGTGTGTCCTTGGTGAAGGAGACAGCAGTGATAGATTTATGCTCAAAGCAATGCAACAACAATTTGAGCGCATTATTATCATGTTTGGAGAGACAAGGGATACAATGGATAGACAAGATGCTGAAATTGCAGATTTGCATAGAGGGAGAGTTCATGATGTTTCTAATGCTAGAAGGCGAGAGGGGTATAATGACAGTGAGTCTTATGATGATAATAGAGGGGATAATGTTGATTTTGATATTGGTGACTTATTGGACATATTTAACAATAATAGAGGTGGAAGGAGATTTGTGGAAGACATGATGCATATGACCGTGACTTGGTAAGCATCAAGATGAACATTCCATCATTTCAAGGGAAGAATGATCCTGAAGCCTATCTAGAGTGGGAAAAGAAAGTGGAGTTGGTCGTTGATTGTCATAACTATTCCGAAGAGAAGAAAGTCAAGCTTGCAGCTGTTGAATTCACCAACTATGCAATAATTTGGAGGGATTAGATTGTTTCATCTAGAAGAAGAAACTGTGAGAGACTTATTCGTACATGGGCAGAAATGAAGACTGTCATGAGAAAGAGATTCATTCCCAATCATTACTATAGGGAATTGTATCAAAAATTGCAAGGACTCACTTAAAGTAGCAAAAGTGTTGAGGATTATCATAAAGAGATGGAGATTTCCATGATTTGAGCAAATGTTAAGGAGGATGGCACGATTTTTACATGGGCTGGACAAGGACATAGCTAATGTTGTTGAGTCGCAGCATTATGTGGAGCTTGAGGACATGGTTCATATGGCCATAAAGGTGGAGAAGAAACTTAAAAGGAAGGGTTCCATGCAAGTTGGGCAAAATTCGAGTGCTAGTTCCCCTTGGAAATCAAATTGGAAAAAAAAGGAGGAGAAGGTAGACTACAATTCCAAGAGTTATACAAGCCTAAATTTGAGTCTTCCAAGAGCAAGGATGTGAGCTCTAGCAAGGAGAAAGGTAATTCTAATTTCCAAACTGAAAATAGAGATATCAAGTGTTTTAAGTGTTTGGGTAGGGGGCATATTGCATCGCAATGTCCAAATCGACGTACCATGATCTTAAAGGGAAATGGAGACATTGAGTTCGAATTGAGTCCAACAGTGAACCTGATGATGAATTACCACCAAATGATGATGAAAGTGATGGAGAACAATATCCGGTAGAGGGAGAGGCCTTAGTCACAAGGTGAGCATTACATGTGCAAGAAAAGCAGGAAGATGATGTACAACGCAGGAACAATTTTCACACTCGATGTCATATTCAAGGAAAGGTGTGTAGCATGATTATAGATGGAGGACTTGCACTTATGTAGCTAGTGAAGTGATGGTATCAAAACTGAATTTCCCTACCACTAAGCATCCTAGACCATATAATCTTTAATGGTTGAATGATAGTGGAGAAGTGAAGGTGGACAAACAAGTTTTGGTTTCATTTTGTATTGGCAAATATCATGATGAGGTTTTGTGTGATGTGGTGCCAATGCAAGCCGGTCATATTATTTTGGGCAGACCTTGGCAATTTGATCAACGTGTGATGCATGATGGATTCAAAAATCGGTACTCTTTTTCCATGAATGGAAAATCAATCACTCTTGTACCATTAACACCTCAATAAGTGTACGAGGATAAGATGACAATTAAAAGTGAGAGTGTAAAGAAAAAAGAGTGTGAAACTGAGTGTAGTGGAAAGAAAGGAGTGCAAAGAGAGAAAATGCCAAAATAGCAAAGAAAAGGCAACAACTGAGTGTAGAAGAGAAAGAGAGAAAACAAGAGAGTTTCTTTGCAAAAGAAAGTGATGTCAAGAGAGCTTTTTATTCTAAACAACCTATGTTTGTTCTATTGTACAAAGAGGCATTAATCAACACTGTCGACATTAACTCTTCTTTGCCAAGTGTTATTATTTCTCTTTTACAAGATTTTGACGATGTGTTCCTTGAGGAAGTTCCAAGTGGTTTGCCACCAATTCGGGGAACATAACACCAAATTGATTTCATCCCTGGTGTTTTAATTCAAAACTGACTAGCCTATAGAAGTAATCCTAAGGAAACGAAAGAACTTCAATAGCAAGTGGAGGAACTCATGGCTAAGGGATATATGAAGGAAAGCATGAGTCCATGCGTTGAGTATTACTTGTGCCTAAAAAAGATAGGACATGGAGGATATGTGTTGATTGTTGAGCTATCAACAAAATCACTGTAAAATATAGACATCCTATTTCTAGATTAGATGATATGCTTAATAAATTATATGGTTCTTGTGTGTTTTCTAAAATTGATTTGAAGAGTGGATATCATCAAATCAAAATGTGTAAGAGAGATGAGTGGAAAATAGCCTTCAAAACAAAATATAGATTAGATGAGTGGTTAGTTATGCCATTTGATTTAACTAATGCACCTAGTATATTTATGAGGTTAATGAATTTGTTTTATGTGCTTTCATTGGCAAATTTGTGATTGTTTATTTTGATGACGTTATGATTTATAGTAAAAGCTTAGATGAGCATATTGATCATTTGAGAAGTGTTCTAAGTGTTTTGCGTGAACAACAGTTGTATGCTAACTTTAAAAAGTGTTCTTTTTACACATATCAGATTGTGTTTGTTGGTTATGTTGTTAGTGCTAAGGGAATTTCAGTTGATGAGGAAAAGGTTAGAGTTATTCCTGATTGGCCTACACCTAAGACAATTACTGATATGCGTAGCTTTCATGGTTTGGCTAGCTTTTATAGGAGGTTTGTTAAGGATTTTAATACCATAGCTGCACCATTGAATGAAATTGTGAAAAAGAATGTTGGTTTTAAGTGGGGTGATGAGCAAGAAAATGCATTCAATTTGATTAAGGATAGGTTGAGTTCTACATCATTGCTTACTTTACCTAACTTTGCTAAAACTTTTGAGATTGAGTGTGATGCTTTAGGTATTGGCATTAGAGTTGTTTTGATGCAGAAACGATTTCTAATTGCATTCTTTAGTGAAAATTTGAGTGGAGTAACCCTTAATTACCCAACTTATGATGAGAAGATGTATGCATTGGTTTGAGCTTTGTAAACTTGGGAACATTACCTATGGCTTAAGGAATTTGCTAATGTTCATGGGTCTTGTGAGAAAGCTGCATTTGGAAAGTTTTATAGGCATGACGGGTATTTTTTTTTAGAGAACAAATTGTGTGTGCCTATGTGCTCTTCGAGGGACTTAGTTGTGAGGGAAGCTTATAGTGGTAGAGTGATGGGTCATTTTGGTGTGAGGAAAACTCTAGATGTCTTGCATGAATATTTCTTTTGGCCACAAATGAAGCGTGATGTTGAGCGAATTTGTGAGAAGTGCATCACTTGTAGACAAGCCAAGCCTAAGGTCTTACCTCATAGATTGTACACCCCTTTATCCACACCTAGTGAACCATGAGTTGATATCTCTATACACTTTATATTGGAACTTCCTAGGTAAAAGCGGGGTAAGGATTCGATATTTGTTGTAGTTGACAGGTTTTCCAAGATGGCATATTTCATTGCTTGCCATAAAACTAATGATGCCAACAATGTTGCTGATTTCTTTAAGGAAGTAGTTTATTTGCATAGTATGCCAAAAAGCATAGTTTTTGATCGTGATGCAAAGTTTTTGAGCTACTTGTAGAAGACATTGTGGGGTAAGTTGGGAACCAAACTTCTCTTTTCAACTACTTGCCATCCACAAACAGATAGGCAAACAGAAGTAATAAACCAAACTTTTTCTACTTTGTTGCGTTCTATTATTCAAAAGAATTTGAAGAATTGGGAAGAGTGTTTGCCATATATTGAATTTGATTACATTCAAGGTGTGCATTGTACTACTAATCTTTCACCTTTTGAGATTGTGTATGGATTTAATCCATTAACTCCTTTAGATTTGTCAGCTTTGCCAATTGATGAGAGAGCAAGCTTCGATGGCAAAAAGAAGGCTGAAATGGTGAAACAAATGCATGAAAAGGCGAGACAACAAATTGAAAAGCGAACTGCTACTCAAGCAAACAAAGGGCGCAAGAAAGTTGTGTTTGAACTAGGAGATTGAGTTTGGGTACATATGTGCAAGGAGAGGTTTCCAACTCAAAGACGTACCAAGTTGCATCCTCAAGGTGATGATCCATTCCAAGTTGTTGCGAGAATTAATGATAATGCCTACAAATTGGATCTCTCAGGTGAGTACAATGTTAGTGCTACATTTAATATTTCTGACCTTTCTTCCTTTGACACAGGTAAAGATTTGAGGACAAATCCTGTTGAGGAAAGGGGGGATGATGAGAACCAAGGAGCCAAGGTGCGGAGAGTTATTAAAGGCTGTTTGCACATTCCAGATGGTCCAATTACAAGGTTAAGGGCTAAGAAGATGAAGAAAGCACTTAATGGGCTGATTCAAGATATTTGCACCAAACAAGTTATTTTGGGCCAAAAGAAAAGACTTGAAAGTGGAGCATATAGCCCAAGTATTATTAATGTGGTCCAAGTACTTAATGGGCATATATTAGAGTTAGTTAGGTCTTAAATGGGCTGATTAGCCCACCAAGGCTGGGTATTGCAAATTTTGGGCTAATGGGCATACCAGACAGACTTGTTTTCATTTCTTTTGTTAGGTTTTGACCTAGGGCATATAAATATGCATCTTATGTATTGAGAAACAACTTTTGACATCTTTTTATAAGAATTGAGATAAACTTGTCTTGGGTTCTTCATTAAACTGTAGAACTTATCATGATTGATTCAATCTTGTGGCGTTCAAACTTGACTTATCACTCCCTCTTCTCATCTATTCTAGAGTATGGCATTCGTATCCTTCTTTTTATCCTTTGTTTGATTTAGCTTTCTTGCAGGTAGGATCTGTCTTGCTTTGTGCCAGTTCAGATTTAGTCATTTTGGGGTTGCATCACTAAGTTGATAAAATTGTCCATATATGAGAAACCTCTGCGTTTATTTGGCTGCATATGTAATCGAAGTTTATAGCTCATCCTCTTTCAATGGTCCAAATCTATGCTTTTTTCTTGGTCAACGATATACTGAGACGGAAAGCACAGCCCGGGCAAGACATCAATGCTGTTGTGAAATTTCATC
Source organism: Erythroxylum anguifugum (assembly GCA_027478595.1). Taxonomy (NCBI): domain Eukaryota; kingdom Viridiplantae; phylum Streptophyta; class Magnoliopsida; order Malpighiales; family Erythroxylaceae; genus Erythroxylum; species Erythroxylum anguifugum. The sequence goes on from JANIPN010000002.1 coordinate 44,781,302, forward strand.
CACTTATAATGACATACGATTGAAGGCATAGAAACAGTGGAAGCATTTTATAATTGGGAACCCGTATTCTGCCTCTTTAGAGATTAGACAATACATACAATCAAAGTTTTACGCACCAAATGCTTCAATGTCTATCATCACTTTATCAACCAAAAAAAACAAAATTCTGGTCCACTAAAAGTTGCACTTTCTATCTCTTTATCAAAATCGGGATTAGATCGCACATGATATAAGATAATATTCGGTCGGTGAGAAGTCTTAAAGAAGTAAGCATAAAAAGAGTTTACCTTTTGGTAGACATTATAATGCTCCAAACTCTGATGAACGTGAGAAATTGACATTAACCTACCATAAAAGACTTCACCAAGCAGTGTTTAGAGCAACTACGGCTATCTGCAACAAAATGCTCAGGCTACAGAAGTAGTTCCACTGTCAAAAAAGTGGAAACTTCCTACAAGAAAAATGTTGTTATCGGTATGACACATTAACCTACTCACACTATTATTCCCAAAAGGAAGAAGAAGAAGAAGAAGAAGCAAAACCGTTGCCTAAGTGATCTGAACATTGTGGCAATTGTGATGAAAATTGTTTCAAATGTATATCTTTTCAAAACCTGTCAATTTAACACTCCAGCCTGATGTATTTATACTAATCAAAGTCCATTTCAGAAACATCCGATCCAATGTAAGAAGATTTATGCTGGGCCTAACACAAGTTACAATGCGAAACAGCAATTCCAATCGACCTTTTAACTGCATGAATATCAGAAACAACTGAAGTAACTCAATTGGCATTTGAACCGAATACCAGAAGACCCAACCTAGTCCAGGATGGTGGCTGCTAATCTCCAACTAAACCTAATATTTTATAAACAGGTCAAAGATTGCAGAGAAAACGACATACTTACGTCATCTATCGTCGATCCTTTGCATTTAAACAAATTTGACTACCTTGTCGGTCGAGGATAATGTTGACTTGAAACATCCATTATTAATTACGTCGACCCATATGCAAGGATGTGAGGACTATGTTATTGAATACTAAGGGTCATTTACATATGTTTAAAAGTAAAAGCTGAAAATATATACGTTTTCTTTAGTAGTCAATTCAGTTGGGTGAGAAACATAAATGTGCCTTGTAAGTTATGCTTGATTGATTTAACAATTAGTAGCAAAATAAATGTTGGGATATTTTTGCCTGTGGAAATATGGTTACACGTTACAGTCATGAAACGCCAAAAGAGAGCGATTTGCAAAAAGGCCAGTCCATTTAAGCATGCAGAACTATAAATCATTTCCTCACATACCATTCTTATTTCTGTCTTCTTCTCTTGGCTAAAAAGGCTATTAAAACATCCCACTTGTTTCCTGAAAGTTTCCTACACTTGCTAGCACAGAGACCAAGGGAGAAACCACTTGACCATCCTTTGCATAATCTTTTTCCTATGTGAATAAGGCAACTATTGCTTGCAAAGTAACCATGTGCACCAACTTGTGTAAATGGCTCATTTAAGGAAGCATGCTGGCCATGCACGATTACAAGGGACAGAAAACCAACTAGAAATAGACACCATACTATAAAGGTTGGAGAGTTAACAAAGGATAGAAAATCATAAGCTTGCTAGGGAAAACATAAGCATAGGACATTAGAAAATGATGTTATCTAAAGAATTACTGAAGATGCATATCATGGTCATCAATAAGCATAGCATATGATCGATGAAAGCCATGAAAAGCAAAGTGAAAAATCTGGAATAAGCAGGGATGAAATAGAATGCAAAATTAAATGCCCTTACGCAACACAAGTGCCCTTTCAGTAGAAGAAAGTCTAGTAATACTCTGATGAAATTTGATATAGACCACATGAATCAATTGACTACACGGTTTTCCCCCGACAGAAGAACTTCACCAGATAGGTTATCCGCTAAATATGCAGCACAGAAGCATATTAACTTCCTCTAGAAATTGGCAGGGGCAAGTAAAAACCAATGCAGCAACATATTAAACAAAATGGGCAATCACAAATGGTTCACCATCGATGATTTATACGTAAAGTATAATCAAAAGAAAGCCACCACAAATTCATAGCCTTTTAAAACAAGCTACGCTTTCTCCTCCCATGCTTAAAACAAATTAAGACCCTAAACTGTGATCCTTGTTTGTTTTGTACATGTATATTTGTGAAGGGACAACACCTTACCTCAATGGATGCCTATCAATTTATTGAATGCAACATTGAGGACTACACACAAAAAGGAGGCTCAGAAAACAAACCATTTTTAATTACAAGTGACCCAGTCTACGACTCAACTACAAAAGCAAGGACCAAAGGGGAGTTCATGGGAGCTTAGGTTTAAGCGTGGGCAAGCTACTGGAATGTGCAGGGCTAAGCTTATGGATCCAATTAAGACGTCCTTTCTTCGGATCTACACAAGTTAGGTTTTGCACCAGATTCAGAGTGCCATCATGAACAATGGCAGATTCAAATTGCTCCAACACCTTCACAATCTGCCAAAACTCAGGTCTCTTCTCTGGTTGCAATGACCAACATTGCTCAATCAAATTTCTCATGGCAGCAGGACAGTCCGCAGGAATAGCAGGTCTCAAATTCTGGGGCATTTGAAATTTTCTGATATCAGAACCCATTTGGAAGAAAAGTACTTTATAAATGCCAAAGATTTATTTGCAATGAAAATGGACAGTAATCAAAGAAGAGTTGCACATATTTTACAGCACTTCTTTTCTAGAACATAAAGCCCCTTCTAAAATGTCGAGTGATCGTGTTGAGGGCAGGGTGCAGGGATGAATGCATATGGATGATGGTAAATGGGGAATGATAAGTGCTATACCTTATTCACTACTGCAAAAGCAGCTTGGATGGGGTTCATATCCTCGTAGGGAATTGTTCCAGCAACCATCTCCCATAAGATGAGACCAAAACTATACACATCGACCTTTCGCCCATAAGATTTCTTTTTAATCATCTCAGGTGCCATCCACCTATATGTACCAGGGTCATCAGCTAGCAAATCACAAGATGCCTCTTCACAAGCAATACCAAAGTCTGCAATTTTCAGGTGAAAATCTTCATCAATGAGAACGTTTTCTGGTTTGAGATCCCGATGAATGACACCCTGAGAGTGAATGTATTCCATTCCACGAGCAATGTCCAGTGCAATAGCAATAAGTTTCTTTAAGGGGAGAGACTTATCCTCAAGTTTGTGCAAGTATGCCCTCAATGAACCTTCTGATAAATATTCTGTTATGACGCAATAAACTGGCAAGTTTTTGCATGCAGCTACAAACTGTTTCATCAATTAAAGTATAATATTCCACAAAGCGTTAGTGAAGACAGTAAACTCAAAACTTATCCAACAACGATAGTTGCAAACTTCTGGTCACAAGTAAGTATTTACATACATGTTTCAAATCAACAGCTAAAGGAAACCTAGTAATCAACCATAAGAAACTAAATTCCAGATCACAGGGAAACAATAAAAAAATCTATATGGGACTATGGAATGCAAGAACTTATTATATTATTCAGGAAAAAAAGAAAATAATTTGTTAACCTTTATGACATTTGGATGATGCAATCGAGATAAAAGCGTAACTTCTCGATTGAATTGTTTCTCTAATCGAGCAGCTAAGGTTCCATTTTCGTCATCATCTGGTACTCTGATAATTTTCACCGCAACAGGTTCATCCTTGTAAACTCCATGGTACAGCCTACTATGCGCTCCATGAGCAAACCTAAGCCCAAGAAACAGCTTAGACATATCAACAGTCCATTCATCAGCTGTTTCTACAGCATTAATTTTTACTCCACCGTGGTCAAAATACTTTGTCCATGAAGAATCCTTCTTGCTCCTAGATTTTTCGTGACCCTTCATCGAGGCCAAGTGCCTAAGTGGGCTTGTATTTGAAGAAGATTTGCCTGAACCAGTTTCTTGGGATTCCTTGTGGAAAAACTTTCCAAATCCCTTGTCATGATTTTTTCTGCGAGGATGCGGTGTTGAGAATCTCATCCTATCAGATCTTGCCTCCTTAAAAGTATCAGAAAGAACCGTTTGAGGTAGCGGAGACAAAGATCTCTGTTTGTTGGTAACGGGATTTCGCTCAATCTGAGAATTACTATGAACTGATGATTTCTGATTGGAAGCTATTGATTCTGAAGAGTACCTTGATTTAAATCCTGAAAGTCTCTGAGACTGAAGGCTCACAGTAAAAGAGGCCAATTTTGAAGTGTCCAAACGATGACAAACTGTATGGGAGAACTTCGTCCTCCTTATCCAAGACGTAGCCTCTTCTCCCATGTATAGCCTTTCTTCTTTGCCAACAAATCTGATCCTTGAAACCCTAACAAAGGTATCAACTATATTCCAAAATCTTTATCTCCTTCTTCTCCAGCAGAGCAGAAGAAGAAGGATTGAGAGCCAGAAACTAACTTGTAGAGCTCAAAAGACCGATTTGCTTAAAACCCATTAACAAAGAAACGACGAAGATTCAAACTTTAAACCCAGCAGAATGGGAAGACCATTCAAAGCCATGAAGAGAAATCAAGAAAAAGACCATGGCAGAAATTACTCGCATCTCTATCTGAAATAAAATCCCATGAAATCCAAAGTATACCATCAACAAAAGGATTCTATCAAAGCTAAACTTCTATAATCAATCAACTACCAACCCTTGATGAGCTTCCCCTCTTGTCCTTTTGGCTTCAAAGTCAAAATGGCACCTTCCGTATAAACCTGGAAAATCCCATGTAGGTGTAGCCCACCAAGTCACCAATAAACAAATAATGATTAAAAAACTGACATTGAAAGAAGGAAAAAGGAAAAGCATACTCAATTATTTTTTTAAAAAAAAGTAAATACCCATCGCCACCTTCAAATTAACACAGAGAGAAGCTAATCATTATGTCAACACAATCATAAACCACAAACAAGAATGAGGAAAAGAGATGAATAAAAAGGCTTTGTTATTAAAGGACCTCAACAACAGAGAGATCAAGAGAGGATGTTTATGGTTTTATGGGGAGACAGAAAATTCCTGTAGATAGAGGACTTCAAGATTTCAAAAAAGAAAACAAAACATACGTAATGGAAACGGTTGTAGGTCGCCGTGGATTCCCGTGGACCCGATATCCCGGGAGGCGCGTGGGACCCCGGTGCCGGAGATGATGATTGCGGGCGTGAGGATGGTAGGGCCCACGGGAGGGAGGGCGGAAGCAGATGCTTGTGTTATGGTTACGACTTACGAGGGCTTTCTTATTCAGTTTGATTTTTTAGCAAGGTGTAATAAAAGTAAGAGGATTCCAAGTGTCACTTTCGGAGAGAATGAGTGTCACTTTACAAGAACCACCGTGGGTTTGGTTTGGTACGGTTCGCACGGACGCTTTTTTCTCTGCTTCTTCTGTTTATGGGTGGTTGGGCTGGGTTGGTTCGGGTCGGGTCGGGTCGGGTTGGTGGGTGCTGGTCGTGGAAGGGGAGATATCCGGGATGATGCCGGTGGACCGGTAGTGGCGGGTTTTTTTTATATAATTAATTTTTAACTCCCGTAATTTTCTGAATGGATTAAAGTAAGAATGGAAGTTAGAGATTGAACAGTTAAGGGTACAAGCTCAAGGTATCTGTAGGATCTTTGAAGCATTATTCCTGACGTACGGTGGGATTGGAATCGTTCTTTTGGAGTTTTGTATGTGTCGGGTGGTTGTAGCAGTCATCCAACAAACTAGTTCTTCCATAATATTCTTATCCATGAAATATATTCTGTTATTGAAATCATGTGACTCATCAATTACTATTTTTATATATATCAGTCATGTTGTGAATTGGTCAAATGGTAAAAAGTAAAACTGAAGAATAATATAATATCATATCAGGTACAAATTCGTTTATGGAAAGGAAAGTGGTTGAATGGGATAGGTTGCTTTTCATAAATTCAACTTGACATGTACATACGTGAGCTTCTTTCGCCGTTACTGCGCCTCAAGACCTGATATAAAATAGTCCATCTATACGTGGAGGGACACAACATTATAATAAATGGAAAAAAATTTAACCTCAAAATATTTACTCCGTTTTATTTAAAATAAGTGTGAGAAATTTTAATTATTTCAAATAAGTATCGTTTGTGACTTTTTATGCATATTTATGATTTTACTTCTAAAATTATACTTTAACATGTAATTAATAATGATATATCAGACATTTCATTAACTTTTTTAATAAGTGTACTTTTCTCTAAAACGATACTTATTTTGAATAAAAAGAAATAATAAATCATAAATTTGCTGGGTATTTCTCAGCTGCATAATCATTTAAAATTTTGATTGTTTCTATTCAAACTCTTGTATGAGATAGCATACAAAATGATTATTACTGGTTGTTCTAGAAGAACGGAATCCCAAGATGTCTAGATCGAATATCATATTTTAGTTTTCTCTTTTTTACATTTAACTTCACCAATGTTGCTGCATTTTTAGTTTTCAAATCAATGTCAATAAAGGATACATAGCTCTAGATTTAGATGAGATAGATGTAGATAAGCAAGCCTCGAGTCACATAGACCCTCTTTCTCCTTAGTATCTACAGAAGAAAATTTGGACGTTTTAGTAGGGTAAGGTAACAAGGCTTTTGGTTTAATAGGAAACCCTTTAGATTCTCTTCATAATAGCGGTAGCCTTCATGCTAATTTGGTGGATGCACTAATTCTTCTTGTTGGTAAGAAAAGAAGATGTGAAGAAGGAGAAATAAAGCTTATGGAATACCATATCCATATTGGACTAATCTCAAATTCACATACCTGTAAAAAAAATTTACTCAAAGATCAGAGATGCTCTTGATAAATACACTCTAACGTTCAAGTCGGTAAAGTTAAGAGGTGCCAAGTATGTATATAAATTTTTAGTTATATTAGTCATAAGAACTTACCTTGGATGTCTTCCTTTTATCGAGAATCATTTAAAAAGTGTAGTTGGACTCTAACTATCATTGTTTTATTACTAGCGTAGCTTACTTAGTTTTTAATTAAGACTCTTGGTTAAACTTATCCTCTTTAGATAGTTAAGCTTCTTAGAGCTCCTAAAAGTGAAAAAGGTAAATGGGCCATATTGAATAGACTCAGAGCCAATTTGCACACTCATTAAGAGTGTATCATTTTCTTTTTAAACCTTAGATCGAGATTAAGAGTCTGTTTAGTTGGATATTAATTAAAGAAACAGAATGGAATGAAATGAAATAGAATGTAACAGTTTATAATAGAACAGAATCTAATATAGTAAAAAGTTGTTTGAGAGGAATGGAAGGGTTCATAATATAATGTAATAAAATATTGTTTGAAAAATGGATGAAATAGAATATAATGTATAATAAATGACTATTATACCCCTGATATTAAAATGATTGTTACAGGAGGTTTAATGTTATAATTTTAAAACAGAAATCATGTTTAATTAAAAAGTCACGGTTCAAGTCCCAACCGTGACAAATAATTTTTATATATTTTCTATTTGAAAATAATATATTTTATTATTAATTATATACAATTTATTAATA
>JANIPN010000002.1:44981148-44992793 GCA_027478595.1 Erythroxylum anguifugum
AATTTCTTTATGTACTAATCACTTCAGTATTTATATTTGTAGTTGAAAAAATTCATTATTACAACCTGGATTAGTGTTGTTAATGGTTACCTCCCCTCTTGATATCTCTTTCCCTTTATTTTTCCTCCATTATCTGCTTGTTACTCATGTAGCTGAGTTTAGAGCTAGGATAGTTCCTTCTTCAGCTTGCTTTGTGTTTCCTAGATTACTCGAGGGTTCCTTATTCCTTTCTTCCTTATTCTCTCCTCCTGTATTAGGAACTTCAGTGTTACTCTTTGGGAGTTCCACTAGCTTTTCTTTACTTCTGGTAGTTGAATTCGGCTCTTCAACTTGCTTAGTGTTTCCTGGATTGCTAGAGGCTTCCTTATTCTCACCTCTTACTTTAGTAATTCTCCTCTTATGGATCCAGATTTTGGTGGTTTCTTTCATGAGAGGTTTCCAAGGATATGAAAATTTGATCATGTCCACAACTAGATCTCCACTAGCATTATACTTTATAATTGTAATGCTCTCAGGTATAGTTCTTTTGTTTTCAAACTTTGTACATACTCATAACATATCTCACTCTTTTAATATTGGTTGCATTCTCTTCCGATCCATTGCCAGTGGAGTTCCTAGATAACTAGCCTAGTAACTAAGCCCTTTAGAGGATCAATATTCCAGAGGTATCTTATGGAAGTTAACTCATATAGGGATGGTTTTAATTTCTATTATATCAAGTTTAAATCAAGTTCCCATTTCCTTAGAAAAATAGTGTTACCTTGTATGAGTCAGGTCCCATATCCATCATCTTTCTAGCCATTTCTTTATAGGAGAATCAAAGATGAATAGATCATCTTCAATTATCAATGTGGTTTGGAGTCCCTATTTTTTTCAATTTATATTAACCCAATGTTGCACAATTGGAAAAGCCATTCTTTTCTCCAGAAAATAGCCAACCAAGGAAGCCTTCCATTTGGTTGCATCACTTTGTAATACTTTAGCAGGTGGAGAGATAGGCCCCTCCTTTATACTTGATATAAAGTGAAGTTTACCAAAGAAGTCAGGATCTCTAACCAAACTACTCCGTTTCTGTTTTTTTACCTTCTAAGTTAAGGGTTTATGTTGATGTGAAGAAGAGAGAGGAGGGAAGTCAAGTCCTTATTCTCCAAAATATGGTCAGGAAGAGATTTCATGGATGGGGAAGAGGGGGAGGGTCCAGATGACATTTTACCAATAATAGTAAACTGTCAGGACCTGGTAAAAAGAAATGAAAGTGGGCTTCTTGGAAAGGAAATAAACCTAGTTTAGATTGGATGGTCCAAGAGGAGACAAGATCCTCTGTCTAGTTTTATGGTGTCTTATTCTGTCCAATGAATTTCAACCATTTATTTATGCGGGTCTCACGTTTATTTTTGCGGGACCCGTGCAGAACCCACATAAATAAATGGTTGAGATTCATTGAACAGAATAAGACACCATAAAATTGGACAGAAGATCTGAACTCGTCCAAGAGGGGTTAGAAGAGAAGCAGAAGCAAGTGAGCTAAAGATGATGAGTAGGTGGGCAGTGTAGAAGAACAGGATCAAAGGGAAAAGATGGAGCAGCCATGCTTGGATCTAGAGAGAAGGGAGAGAAAAGCAGTAGCCATTGGCCCGAGTTTGATTATAAACTTTTATAACCAATTAACCTCTCTTTTCGGTTGAAAGAAGTTCTTCAGTATTACGAGCTATATTTGCTAATACAGCTTTTATTTTAAATTGAACTTAACCATATAGGTTCGATAAAAATAAGCTGTTAGGTCTTAAAATACAAAATTAATCTAGGTACATGCTTTACCAAACAAATTATCTTAGCCAAAATTCAATAAGATGCAATTTAATGAAATATAGTTAAATATGAATAAATCATCTAATAAACAGTGTATAGTGCCATATGTACTGATAACCAGGGCCGGTCCTATACTTTTATGGGCCCCGGGTAAAATTAAATTTTTTTTATAAAACAGGGCCCGTCTCATAAAAAATAATTTTTTGGTCAAGAAATTTTAGTTTAGAGAGGGGGCTTGGGGCTCCCTCTCATATAGGGCCTGGGCAAAATTATTTTTTTTTTAAATGGGCCCCTTAGTATAAATTTTTTTTTGTGCTAGAAAAAAAAAATTTGTGCCAGAAAAAATTTTTTTGACCAAAAAATTTTAGTTTAGAGAGAGGCTTGGGCCCCCCTCTCATTGAGGGCCCTGGGCGGGCACCCTGCTCGCCCATGCCCAGGGCCGGCCCTGTTGATAACTTAAAATTTATTGAGATGCAATTTAATGTTAAAATGTGAATAAATTATCTAATAAACTCTATATAATGCCCCATGCATTGATACAAATTAACTTAAAAGTTCAGCGAGATGCAATTTAATTGAAAATTATCTAATAAACAGTGTATATTTTTGTCAAAATTTTACGGTAATATGTGGAGAAATTGTTGCATGATATATTTTTGTCAAAACTATGGTAACATGCGGAGTAGCCCTCAATGAATGTGACTCGATGGTTGAGAGCGGAAGTTGGCTTCAGTTAGGTCTCAGGTTCGATTCCATGCTAGTCCCTCTTGTAAGAGCCTGGGGTAGCCGAGGTTTTACCTATATGTGGAGAACTAGTTGGGCCCTCAATGATGTGATGTGCTCGCTTGGCCTGCCTGTGGGGTGGTGTGTTAGTTGGGCTCTTAGAGAGGTGTGCTCGCTTGGCCCGTCTACGGGATTTCCTCGAATCCAAAAAAAAAACATGCGGAGTAAACTAGGTAAAGTCGTAAAAATATATAAACGTCTCACTTATGTTATTATTTCATTATTTTCATTATATATATATATATATTTAACACACACACACACACGTTAATTTAATGTAGAGTACGAGTTTTTCCATTATACTATAATAAGTGTCGTTTTAGAGAGATTTTAATTATTTGAAATAAGTGTTGTTTGTGACTTTTTATGCATATTTATAATTTTACTTCCAAAATTACCTTTTAATTTCTCTCACATCTTAATTACACAGATTATACAGATTATATTTTCAAGACACTTTAACATGTAATTAATAAGAGTATATCAGATATTTCATTAACTTTCTTAATAAATATACATTTTTCTAAAACGACACTTATTATAAATCGAAGGGAGTATATTTTTTCTGACTGCATATTTGAAACTTGGAAGTATTGTAAGCGTAATATGAATTGACTATCCTCTTTCATGTTACTTCTTGACAAGGAATGTATAACGTTTGTCGATGGGTCTGGCAAGCAAACGACATAGAAAAAGTTGCTCACGATATGATCAGGTTTTACATGCTTTAATTTGCTGTCGAAAGCCTTCTGAAAATTCTTGATTTAGGAAAATAAAATTCAACATGAAAAGGAACCAAAAGCAAAATAGGAAAAGGCCGAAAAATGGGAAGGGAAAGGGACCAAGATCATTTCGTTGACGTTTCGTAATTTTCAACTGTGTCATTTTCAAGATGTAGGACCCCACCCTATCATTGAGTGCTGCAATGACGGCCTCAACAATTAAAAAACAATAAATGTCATGAAAAAGTATTTATTAAAAATAGTTGAATAGAGAAGAGTCGGCATCATTAAAAATTGAAGTATTTAATATTTATGTTTAACTATTTAATATTTATTAGGATCTTTTATACAATTAAAGCATTTGCCTGTACAAAAGAATTCTTAATTAAAATTTGGTAGTCTTAACTCTAATTAGAAGTTAGTTGGCAATGTGCGTAGCGTAGGCACATCAAGTGTGAATTCTTTGAATTAAAAAGGTTGTCTCCTTGCTTGAAAATTGGACATCGTCTGATCACCCTTACGCCCCATTTAATTTTGAGCAAAATCTGACGGCTCCCACTTGATGCGGTTTTTGAATTGTTCAGCAGCTGGTTCAATCTTTTAATTAATTAACATGTATGCTTGAAAATTGGACGTCGTCTAAAGTCTTTGCTTGACCGCTCGGAGGTCTGGTCGCCCTCACACCTCATTTAATTTTGTGCAAAATCTGACAACTCCCACTTGTCGTGGTTTTTCAATTATTCACTCGTACCGAAAATTGTTATACCCATGTTTTCTTTTACATCTAATTTATTAGTAATTTTTTTCTTTCTCTGGGAACAGTAGTGCAACGTTTTTTAGATACAGGTGAATAAATCCCGTTCATCACAGTGTCATTATAAGGTAAAATGATGCATGCTTGGATGCTCTAATCACTTTTTCTTTATTATTTTATTGTTACCTTTTAAATAAATTTATATATTTTTCACTATATTCCGAGGAAAATCTTTAAATTTTTCTCTCTCATTTTTGTTTGGTTTTATGAATCTCAAGTGTTTTATCCTTTTATTTTTGGTCAAACGGTATGCATATTCATAAAATCTATATTCAGTTATTCAACCTCTTCATTCCGAAAATCACAAAAATAAAAAAAAAAATGACCTTCTTTATAGGGCATTTTTGGCGTCTATATTCACATGGAGTGAGTTTGTTTATTAAAACAGTCCTGGCGGTGTACATTATTTTCTATTTGCCTATTTGCTTGAATTATTGATGATAGAATCTGCATTAACCGAATTTTACAAATATCTAAGTAACCATACGTTTATGTGCCATTTCGGACAACATACCACCTACAAAGTAAATTTCTAGAAAACTTTAAAAAATATTGAATTTTAGATTGAAATTTCCATACAGCTAGCTACGTGTCCCATATTAGTTTTCATTCATCACTAATCTTTTCTTCTTCAGTTTAATCTCTACAATTTAGAGACTGTTTCTCCTATTTCTTGAGAAAATTAGTGTTTCTCTTTATAAAATAGAGAGAGATTGTAACTCCTAAATTTCTCATAGTGAAATTTCTTCCTCTTGTTCGTAGTTTTTACCTTGATTTATTTGGGAGTTTTCCACGTAAAAATTTGTGTATTTATTTCTTCATTATTATTCCTTCAATTTTATTTAGTTGCAAGCCTACTCTAATTCTGTCAATTTTTACAACAATTGGTATCAGAGCCTAGTAAGGAAATTATGACGACTTTTTTGGCACAATCCGTTCAGATTTTAGATGAAGTTGGCGAAAGTTGGTGAATAGTAAAACAATAATCAAGAAAGGTGACAACTATAGCATGCATTTTTTACCATTCACAACTGTATTAATCACTGTAGCAACTAGGGGTACTATTCACACATACGGTATTATTCATATACATAGGTATGATACTATTCACGTATATGGAACTATTCATATATATATATATACTATTCACCTCAGATAGTGGGAGCTAAATTTTGTTTATGATAGAAGCAATGACAACAAAATTTGAGATTAAGAAGTTCAATGGAAGTTATTTCTTATCGTGAAAATTGAAGATGAAGGCTATCTTGAGAAAAGATAATTGCCTAGTGGCCATCAGCTAAAGACTGACAACATTCACAGATGATAATAAGTGGAATAAGGTGAACGAGAATACTATTGTAAATCTTCTGGAATTAATAGATGAGGAGTTGTCAAGCATAGAGGAGAAGAAGACGACAAAGGAGATCTAGGATCACCTCACCAAGCTGTACGAAGCCAAGTCACTCCATAACAAGATTTTCCTTAAGAGAACATTGCACACACTTCGATTTTCAGAATCTACTTCAGCAACAACGTATCAACATCTTTAATACTCTATTTTCCTAACTCACATTACTAGACTATAAAATAGAGTCTCAAGAACGTGCTGAACTTCTACTTCAAAGTCTACTAGATTCGTATGATCAATTCATTATCATTTTAACAAATAATGTCCATGCAGACCACCTAATGTTTGATGATTTTTCAGCAACTATTCTTAAAGAAGAAACCGTCTAAGAACAAGGAAGACAGGCAAACAACTTCACAACAAGTAGAGATATTGACAGTGATGAGAGGGAGATCAACGGAACGTGGCTAAAGTGAGAATTATAATCATAGTATGGGAAATTCAAAAAGTAAGAAGAATTTAAGATGCTACAACTGTGGCAGAAAGGGTCATATGAAAAAGAATTGCTGGAATAAGATTAATTACAATCTTCAAGGAAATGTGGCGAGCACTTCAAATGATGATAATGTCCTGTGTTGCGAGCCAGTGACAACAAATGAAAGCAAAAAAAGATTTGCTAGTGTATGACTTTTTGACTCCGGAGCCACTTTTTACATGATCTCTTGGCGGGAATGATTCTATCATTGTTAACCTATCTCAGGAGGATCTATGTATAGTTTTAATGATCATGCTTTAAAGATCATTAGTGTAGGAACCATCAAGTTGAAGTTGTATGATGGTACAATTCGTACTATCCAAGAAGTGTGATATGAGGAGGGCCTGACATAGAACTTGTTGTCTTTTGGACAATTGGATGATCTTAGTTGCAAGGTTGAAAATGAAAACAAGATCGTGAAAATAATTCAAGGTGTGCTTGTACTTATGAAGGGAGAAAAGATAGTTGCAAATTTGTATATGTTAAAGGGAGAAACTTTCAGGAGGCAGAAGCATAAGTTGTTTCAAGATATTCAAATGCAATAATATGGTGTCAGTAACTTGGACATATGTTTGAACAAGGAATGAAGATTCTTACTGAGAAAAAGCTACTTCTAAAGCTCACAAAGGTATCTCTAAAGCAAGCAACATCGGTTGAAGTTCAACAAATCAAATTCTAGAAGCAAATCAGTTATAGAATTGGTTCACTCAGATGTATGGCAAACACCAGTTCCTCCCTGAGAGGAGCAAAGTACTTTGTGTCCTTCATTGATGATTATTCTAGGAGATGTTGGGTGTGTCTAATCAAGAAGAAGGTAGATGTGTTTCCACTCTTCAAAGTTTACAAAGCTCGAGTAGACCTTGAATCTGGAAAGAAGATCAAGTGTCTAAGGACAGATAATAAAGAAGAATACACTGACAATGAATTTGATCAATTTTGCAAGTAAGAAGGCATCAAAAGGTAGTTCACAATAGCATACACTCCTCAACATAATGAAGTGGCAGAGCGGATGAACAGAACTCTGTTAGTGAGAACCGGGCTATGTTAGCAACTGAAAACTTAGACAAGGCTTTCTAGGAAAAAGTAGTAAGTACCACTCGTTATGTGGTAAATTGAGCTTTATCAACTACAATTAAGTTGAAGACACCAATGAAGATGTAGACTGATAAGCTAATTGATTATTCAAACTTCCAAATATTTGAAATTACTTTGTACATGATATACAATTCCTAAGAAACTACGAAGTTAGATCCAAAATCTAGGAAATGTTTATTTTTGGGGTATGCTGATGGAGTTAAGAGGTATCGCCTATAGGATCCCACTGCCCGTATCGTGTTTAAAAGGAAGGGATTGACTTCAATGAAATATTTTTCCTAGTGGCTCGACTTACGATAGTCCTAGTAATCCTAGCAATATATGCTAGGTTTGACTTACATCTATAGTAGTTAGATGTAAATATGAATTTTCTTTATGAAAATCTTGAAGAAGAGATTTATATGCTCCAATCAAGACTTTTTAAAGAAGCAAGAAAGGAGAAATTAGTTTGCAAATTGAACAAATCTCTATACAGCATAAAGAAGGTGTGGAGGTATTGGTATAAGAGATTTGATTCCTTCATTATAAGCCTTGGATACAGCAAACTAAATGCAGATCCTTGTGCATACTTCAAGAGGTTTGGTAAAAATGACTTCACTATCTTACTACTATATATAGACGATATATTAGTAACAAGCCCCAACAAAGATCGTATTATATAATTAAAGTGTCAGTTAGTTAGGGATTTTGAAATGAAGAACTTGGGACTAGCAAACAAGATTTTAGGGATGCAAATTTATCGAGACAGAAGTAACAGAAAAATTTGGCTTTTTCAGAAGAATTATTTAAAGATCTTATGACGCTTTAACATGCAATATTGTCAGCCAATTTCTACCCCACTTCCTTTTAACTTCAAATTATCCTCCAACATGAGTCCTAGCATTGAAGATGAGATGATGGAGATGTCTCAAGTACTGTATGCTTCAGTAGTGAGAAGCTTAATATTTGCTATGATTTGTACAAGATTAGACATTGCAAATGCAGTGGGAGTATTAGTCGATGCATGGAAAATCCTAGCAGAGAGCATTAAATGTTATAAATAGGGTCCTTAGATACATTAAAGGGACCTCAGATGTTGCATTGTATTATGAAAGATCAGACTTTATTGTTAGCAGATATGTTGATTCTGATTATGCAGGTGATCTTGATAGCAACAAATCCACCACAAGTCATACATTTGCATTAGCTAGTGGAGCTGTAATTTGGGTCTCAAAACTACAATTAGTTGTGTAGTAGCTATGCAAGCCAATAAAGAAGTAGTTTAGTTGAAAATGCTATTGGAGGAGCTCGGGCATAAGCAAGAGAAGATTTCTTTGTCTTGTGACACTCAGAGTGTCTTATACCTTGGAAAGAATCCAACTTTTCATTAAAAAAAAACACTTACGAGTTCAATATCATTTTGCTTATGAGAAAGTGGAAGAAGGAACTGTGGATATGCGGAAGATTCATACTAAAGACAACCTTGTAGATTTTATGACAAAAGTTATCAATATTGACAAATTTATAATGTGTCGATCCCCTTAGGGCCTGATGGAGATTTGAGCAATATGAAAATGACAAGAAAGAAAGAATGGTGTGAAGATCTGAGTGACTATCAATCAAATCTTTAAGTGAGAGATTGTTGTTGCCGACTTCACCAAAGTCAAGAAAGGTTGCTACCGACTACACAAAGTCAGAAAATGCAGAAAGAAGAAGAACAAGAAAAACAAGATGGCCAATTGTGGATAGTTGATCACAGCTAGCTACGTGTATGGAAGGCCTATAAATAGGCCTTTCCAAATCGGTTTTCATTCATCCCAAATCTTCTCTTCTTTAATTTAATCTCCACAATTTAGAGCGTGTTTCCCCTATTTCTTGAGAGAATTAGTGTTTCTCCTTGTAAAATAGAGATAAGTTGTAACTCTTAAATTTTTTATAGCAAAGTTTCTTCTTTTTGTCCGTAGTTTTTATCCTAATTAGTTTGAGAGTTTTTCACATTAAAATCTGTGTGTTTATTTTTTCATTATTATTCCTTCAATCTTATTTACCTGTGAACCTGCTTTAGTCTAATCAATTTTTACAACACCTAATCATTGCTTTCAACTCCTGATTTATAATGCTTATAAGTTTTAGCATTTGGTTCATAGACTAAGAGTTAATCTATTTAGGTTTAATACTCCAAAAGCTTTGGCTCGTTAAGAAGTATAAGTTTGTCCATTTAACTTAAATAGATTTTGTGTAAGTAAATATATATTTTGCCAGTAACATCTTGTTGAAGTTCTTGATTGAGTTTATCCCCAAAACCCCCTCTTTCTTTGGAGAGCAAATCTTAGACCACTTTACTTTAGCATTCAACGCAATTTTGATTTTTCAAATCAGAAGAAGATTCTCATCATCTTCTCAACATCCTTGATGAGGTTTTGAAGAAGGTACAAGCGATAACACTAATGAGTGTTGAGATTATTTAGCTCTAATGTGATTAGTTATAGTCTTCCAATGAAAGATAGGACTTTATTATTTTAGTGATCAATCCTCTAGTGTATAGTATCATATAGAGCTTGTCAATCTTTGAGAGTGATTCTCTTATTTGGTATTGGAATGCCTAAGTGTTTGAATGGTAGTTTCTAACAATTAATTAATAAGAGATAGTTACTCATCTCTTGAACATCAACTAAATCATAAAAGTTAAAATTTTCTCTATTTACGGTTAAAACTGATATGAGACTAAAAGAGTTTAGAACTTCCATAAGTATTTTGACATAATTCTTACATTTGTGATGAAACCTAAGAGACTTATCCTACTCAAATCTATATGCAATAAGGATTTTAACGTATAAAGTTAAGAGGTAAGGAGATAGATATCTCCTTACCTTAATCGTTGGCTCTTTTAAAGGTAGAAGTGGGTTCACTATTCGCCAAGATGGTAAAAGACGTGGTGCAGGTACATTGGTCTATCCAAGAGATAAAAGAAGTTCAGGAAGCCGAAAGCTCTCAGAGAAGCAATGATGAATCTCCAATCGATTGATTCGAAGCCTTTTTTGAAATGTTAATTATTGATAATTATTGATCCCCAAGACATGGCAATGCAAAAAGAAGTTTCATGATGATGAGATATTTCACCCTGTTGATGTGAGGGCTTCGGTATTTTGAAATGTTAATTTTTAGTTTTATGGCGTGTTTTGATATATAGTATTTTTTAAGATGGAGCCATGGGAAATATAGCTAAAGTTGCCATAAAGCTGCTCATGAATTGGAGTCCAATTCTTCTGTCCAGTTTTATGGTGTCTTATTGTGTTCAGTGAATCTCAGCTATTTATTTATGTGGGTCCCACGTTTATTTATGTGGGGCTCATATAAGATCCGCATAAATAAATAATTGAGATTTATTGGACAAAATAAGACACCATAAAAAATTGGACAGAAGATTTTGTTCGCTTGAATTGATGCGTGGGAATTAATTACCTCGAGGTTAAAGATTCTCTGCCTCCAATAATTATGTTTAAAATATTAACCACGGTTTTGGAAGCTTGATGGGATTGATTGCCTAATAACGCTACATTAGTACACGCATGCCTTTACTTAATTTCACATTCGACCCCTCTCCAATTGCCAGCCAATGTGATGTGAACCAATTGGATTTGAGCCCTCTCCAATTCCCAGCCGATGTGATGTGAATAAATTTTCCAACTAATACCAAGTCTTCTCTGTAATAAATAGATAGTCCTAACCATCTCGCTTTGACTACCTACAAAATTCCCTGCTACTTGGTTTTGCATTTACATCGGTATGTCTTCCTCTCCATGCAAATCAAAAGCTACCATTACCTAATCAAACAATTCACTTTTAGGGACGATTTAAGTATTTTCAATAAATAAATGTATCTATGAGGTTTAAACCTAAGTATTATAAACAAAATAATATTATTTTATTTAAAAAATTGAACCTTAATTACGTCTAATTCTAGATTATCAAACCCAAACTTAATTAAAAAATTCAATTTAGGCTTTTAATTTAAAAAAAGTTAATGCCATTATGTTCACATTTTTAGTGCTCTCTAACAAAGTTATGAATATTGTTTCGTGCCAGTCAAATATTGTACCGGACCAAAATTGGTACCAACACAAAGGATCGATCGTACCGAATTTAATTACCAGATAGTACTGGTCGATACTAGCCTATTTCGGATGGTATTAGTTGGTATCAGCCGATATTCAAAATACCAGCCAATACCAAAAATTTTAAAAAATAAGGGGATCCTTTTACAAAATTCTCAAAAAAATTTTAAATCCTCCTCCCTTCCTACCTCTCCCTCTCTTTTTTTTTTCAAAATTTTGTAATTAGTTATTTTATTTACTTCAATTTTTATAATTATTATTAATTATTAATTTTTGTTTTTAAAATAATACTAAATATTTTTATTACTAATAATAATTATAAATTAAATACAATTTAAACATGAATTATTTTTATTTAATTTAATTTAAATATTTTATATAATATTTATTAATAAAGTATTAATAAAAATATTTTATTTTTTAAAATAAATAATTTAAAAATTAT
>JANIPN010000002.1:44998512-45009787 GCA_027478595.1 Erythroxylum anguifugum
AATACACAAATTGCAAATACACTTCAAATAAATATTGACACAATTATAAAATAATCAATGAATTACATCTTTCCAATATATTATACCGTAGGGGCATTTTCGTCATTAACACTGTTTTTTGTTCTGTCCACTACAACCAAACATATTTCTGTCCTCAAGACGGAGACAATTTTCTTTGTTCTGTCCACCGCAACCAAACACTTTACTGTCTTCAATTTTTGTTCTGTTCTATCTCCAGATTTCCGTCTCGTCCCGTCTCTACATGTTGAAGACATTAACCAAACGCAACGTAATGATTGGTAATAGAACCAAATTCAAAGCACAAACCTAAACACATCTAGACGGTCTTTTAAAAACTTTGTTAAATCCTCATTCCCAGATATCACTATAATCGCATGTGTATATTAATGAAGAATTTTCTAAGGAAAAAGGAATATTGGATTGTTGCAGAGGTTGGACTTCCTGAACTAATTGTAGGTGTAATAGTTGCACAAAAATAGACAACTCAAGATTGAAGGACCTCAAAAGCAAATAATTATCTTTTCTAGGAAATTGATAGGATTGTGCTTGCAATTATCTTGCTAAAGGAAACCTTAAAGCATATTTGAAATTGTATGAAAAAGAAATATCAAGGTATTGCAAGGCACAATTGTAGCCACCTAAATTAGAATTTAAGACATTGCAAATGAAGAATGAGGAATCTATAGCGTATTATTTCTCTAAGACCATGGCCATTGCAAAAAAAAAAAACTCAAAATAAATGGACATAAGATGGAATATAATACCATTATTTAGAAGATACTTAGATTTATGAGCACCAAGTTTAATTAATTAAGTTGTGTGCTCTATCGAAGAGTCATATGACTTTGATGAACTCATTATTGATGAGGTGCAAAATTCTCAACTATTCCAAACACAAATGCAAGCCTTACAAATATCAATGAAGCCTAGTTCAAGGGGCAAGAGTACATAAAAAGGGAAAGGAAATAAGGGAGATAAAGGAAATCGAAGGATATAGTTGCCAGAGAGATAGATCAGGGAAAGTAGCCTGACTAAGTCTAGGCTCATGTTAAGTGCTTTATATGCCATAGATTAAGTCATTACAAATTTGAAGGCAAAATAAACATAAATAAGGGTGGAAAATCTAACTAAGTTGAATAATAAGAAAAGGAGACAGAGGTCTCTTTATGTATGACGTGTTATGTCAAAGAGATAAGTGATAATAACATGTGGAATCTTAATATTAGACGTAGCAATCACATGTATGGTGATGAAGAAGCATTTTCTAAGCTTGATGGGAGTTTCACCAACGCATTCAAATTTGGGCATAACTCAACAATGATTATTGAACGCAAAGAAAAGGTAATATGTTCAAATATAGTAAGTTACTAATGTCATATATATACTATACTTAAATACCATCTTGTTTAATATTGGACAACTCCAAGCGAAGGGTTATGAGATATTATATTAATCAAAATAGAACATGTTAAATGAAAGATGCTAAACTTGGTTTAATAGCTCAAAATCAAATGATGAGTAACAAGATGTTTCCTATATACTTACAGAAAGTGAATTTAAATTATAGGCCAATAAAAAAATAAAGAGTTGGATTGGCATTGGCATTATATATATATACACACCAATACTTTAGAGGATTATAGAAGTTGCAGTAAAAGAGACTTGTGATAGGTTGATTGACTCGGTTTAGTTAGTTAATATTGAATTAATCACAAGTAATTGCGTAGATGTAGCTGGCACATGCAAGCACGAGCCAAATCCCACGAAGACAATTAATACTAGTAATTACCGTAATCCTATTTTATAGTCTACACATTGAGTGTTTGTTTTTAATTAAAATTAATACTTAAGCCGATAAAATAAAGTAGGAAACAATAATGAAAAGAGAACAAAGAAAATCACTTAGAAAACAATCAATATTAAGAATTAGTGACTAGGTAATGAATCCCTAAAACCATTAATTATTTATCCTTTTATTATATAATTGTTTTATTGACTATTGGACCGTGAAAATTCCTATTGTACGCTAATAACTCACTTGAGACTAATAACAACTAATCTTAAGTTTATCAACTGAATTACTCAGGTTATATTTTGCTTTGCTGATTTGTGAATTCTGCTATTAGGTTTTACCCTAATCTAGAGGATTTATATTGATCTATCTCTAGGTTTGCAATCAACTCTTTTCAATTATGGTAGATCTATTTATACACATGATTTCTCAATATTCATGCTATGAAATCAAATTATGTACTAATATTTCGATTATATTAGAACATATATTAAACATATAATTAAATCATAATAGATTAATCAAAATAATTGCATTACATAAAAGAATTAAAACATATTGTAGCATAAACTAGGGTTCATCACACTTCGACACTAAAGATGTTTAGTTACACATGATAGAATATGAAATCAAACATAAACAGGAAGAAAAAAATAGAAAACAAAGAGTTCATAATTCTAAATCTCTTTTATTTTCTATCAAATGTTCTTTCAAGGTAGAGATTTGATGTAGTAATCTATTGGATCTTTTGATGATTTCTTTGAGTTTTCGACATCTCTGGATCAATATCGCCTCTTTTGAATGTTCTCCATGACTGGAATCGCCTCTGTAAGTCTACTTTTCTCTTGTGCCTATGCTAATGTTTTTTTTAATGGTAATTTATAGGGTTTCTGAGAGATACAAGGTTTGATACAAGGGCGTGAACTAGACCATGTATATTCCAAAATCTCCAAATGCCAACCATGTATCCCTTATTTGCTTCAAATCTATGTTTTATGTTGCATTTTTAACCTAATTCTTTTCCTTTTAGTCCATAAAGGCAATTAAAACATATAAATGCACTTGCAACAAATTAAGTACCAAATATAGAATAAAAGTATAAAATATTAAGCAAAATACATCAAATATGGTTAAATAAATGTGGTCAAATATGCATATATCAAACATTTCTACACTTAAGCTTTTGCTTTTCCTCAAGTAAATCATAATCGAAATTATAAATCTTACAACATCCATCCTTCATTAATTTAGATATGTCCATTTATATTATAAATCATCATGTCATATTGAATCAAATTAACATACAAGTGGAGTCAAATTATCCTAAAACTAACTTCTTAAGTCAATATTATTAGTAATCACCTCAATAACCTCATTGAAATAAAAAGCATACACCTTTACACCTTTACCAAGATTTCACTCAATGCATTTAAGTGTTTAGGATGGAAAGTATCATACTCTCGAAATCAATGTATAGTAGAACTCTTACCACAAGCTTACAATATTATCACATCTCCACCATTTATGTATAAATTAGAAACAAAAATCAAAAGGTCTTTATGCAGGTTGTCATAAAGACATTACAATAAACTTGTTTACAAATACATAAGTCATTTTTTGGCAACTCCACTAGTACCACATACTTATTCACAATTTTTTATGCTCATTTTTTTTCAAAACAATAATTCGAGCATGTAGTACCACAATTTAAAGAAATAATGGACCTTTCAAGATTTTCAAGTTTCAAACAAGCACATGATGTAAATAACCTTCAGGTATAATATAAGACAATAAAAAGGCTTCAAAGAAAAATAAGATAAAGGCTAGTATTTCGGTATACTTAATGAAAAAGTCTTAAGCTCAACTAGGTTTTTTCTAAAGATAAATTTAAGGCAAGGTAATTATCAAAGAAATAGGCTAAAACAAATTGTTGAATCTAAGTTCCTTTGTCACTTCAATGCTTCTAATTTGACAAATGTGATCTCAATATGTATAATAAAAGCAAGTTCTAGAATCATCTCACTATTCATGATAAAACACATGAAAGAAATAAAAGAGCTTAAATTTTTTTGAAATCTTGCTTTTAAGCTCATGAAAAGATGGGTATACATTTGTAAATAATATGCAATTTTCATTCAACTGAACTATCTCAATGATTAATAAAAATATGACTTATAAAAGCAATTTTATTCTAACTCTTATCCTTTTCCATACTAATTCAAATCAATATTCAATAATAAAATATGGTATTGATGGAAATATTTCAATCATGACATGATATCAGTTTATAAAATTTAATAACCAAGATTACAATAAGCTTAAGAAAATCAAAAAATTGTTAATCACTACCCCACACTTAAAGTTGTACATTATCCTCGATATACATAGTAAAGGATAAGTAGTACTTTCCTAAGTAAGACAATTTTCTAATTATGATCCATCTAATATTAGATTACATCCTTGCAAAATAGAAAGAAAAGGGGATATAAAAAATAAAATAACAAAAAAATTAAGAAACAAAAATAACATTAATTAAAAAGTTAAAGAAAGGAAAATAATAAATACACAATTAATAAAGAAGGAGAAAAACTATACAAAAATCAAGCATCTCCCTCATTATGTGATCTTGGTTGGTCCGACAAAGGAGGATCTTTGGGTGGATGATCCTTTATTGGTGGAGGGGCTGCAAAAGAAGTGCCCTTGCCAAATGATGGAGGCTAGAAATTGATCCCTAGATAGCTCGCCATTAATAACATCAACTCTCCCATCCATCCGATTGTAAGCTTGAGTCGCCCTAGTTGCTCAACTGTAGTCTTGAGCTGTCCTATATGCTCAATAAGCTCCGCCTACTATCGTTGAATGGTCATTTGAGATCCCACAAGCTGGCCCACCCTTCTCTCCAATAGTTTTATTTTTAACTGAGTTAGGTTTTACAGCCTAGCTTTGGGACCTCTCAAAATATCCAGCTCTGGTGCTTCATCTCCCATCTCGGGTGGCGGTGGTTGCTCTGCTATAGGTGGCTCCGCTCTATCTCCACCCTCCACTGCTGGCTCGATGACTTCCACAATAAGTCTGTAAATATCACCTGTGGGACCCTGATGTCTGAGTACCATGTGTATATGTTGCATCACTTCCAAGTTAAGTGCCACCATAGTACTCATCTGCCACATTGGTGGTAGTAGATTAAATATACCCATCTGTCGTGTCAGTCTAGTCACATAAGGTCCAACACAGAATGTGCCTACCTTTTTGTCTTCGCTATGATGCTTGCCGAATTGGACAAGTGCATATCCCAAGTGAATTGGCATCCTCTCGTTCATACTCTATAGGTAGTACACATTTGTGTTCCCGATGACTCCCCATTTGTCACCCTGACCACTCAGCATGTGACTTCGAGAAGCTTTGGACTTACTTGGCATGTAGTTGTCTTTTGTGCTGATCATAAGTCAAAAGTGTGAAGGGGACAATTCATAAGCAAAGTCTATCCATAGTGTAAGGTACTCTAGTGTCCCTACGTACTCCCGATTATAAAGACCCATTATTATGGAGAATTCTATGTAACTTATGAACATTTCCCCCATCATCTGGGACTGGATCATGTTAGGACGATCCCATCATAGTAACCTCTCTCAACGAAGTATATGGAGAGGTCCTTTAGTGTAAGCTCCTAATAAGAAGTTTCCAAGATTTCGAAGAACTGGGACCATGCGCCAATGCTAACTAGATCTTGAACTTGTTGGGCAAGCCAACTTGCTCTAACACCTCCTAATCAATGAATCTACTCATGCGAAACTTTTTGTCCTTCAGCAGCTGCTATTATTCCTTCTGGGCCCTGGCATTGAATAGTAACATTTGCGGTTGCTCTGGGGGCTGGACTGTAGTGGAAGATCCTTCTCCTTATTGCCTATTTCTAGAAGTCTCCTTTTCATGCCGTGATATTGTCATTATGCCTGTAACTTTGAGTAAGTGTGAGAAGATTGAAAAATAATTTACAGAGATGCGCTCTTCCCCACACTTGAAATTGATTATGCTCAGTAAAATATTAACTACAAAAACAAACTAAGAACAAAAAACTAACATATAGAAATAATTAATAAATTAACACACATAAATAAATAAATAAAAAATTAAACAAATTCAATTAAAAAACCAACTAACAAACTAATTAATCTCAAAACTAAAGTTAGAGATCTTGTAATTAACAAATTCAACTAATTTAATTGTTAAATTACCATTCTAAACTTAAATTTGAAATAAAAACCCATAAATTAACAATTACATATGTTGACAAAATTAACATTAAATTCATGGAAATCGCAAAATTACCAAGCAATTATACACAATCCTAATGTTAACTAACTTCAAACATAACTAATTAACCTAAATTTACATAAAATATCAAAATTAAATGTTTTTTTTTGAAAATTGAATAAAGTTATTATTAATTATAGCAAAGCTATCTCAAAATTATAATAAGTTCATATAATAGTACATATTATAAGAACAAATGAAAAGATTACATTAGGAGTTACAGATTCCATCTAATTCTCATTCCTGTAGGCAGTGCATACTGATCAGATTTAGCTATCATAATGGCTCTGATCAAATTTATGATATCTTCAACTAGTTGATGCTAGTTTACTTCCCCTCCCTTATATATCCTCTTGTTTCTTTCTCTCTACAGGGAGTAAATTATTGTGTAAAAGATGTTTTATACATAGTGATCCAATTAAGAGTAGTTAGCGAATCATAAGAAGAACAATAATTTATTAGCAAATGTGAAATTATGTTTCACACTTCTTTTGAGTATTTGCATTGAAAGAATAAGTGTTCACTATCTTCTTCAACTTCTTTGCTCAACACACAAATTGGGTCATATGAACCAAACCATCAATTCTTAGTTTAGATCTTGTTCCTAATAACTAACTAGGTAAGTATTGAGGCTTTTTGATTCAATGAGTGCTTCTATAAAAGGTTGAACCAAGGTACATTCTCTCCCTCAGCCTGCAATGCCTTATAGCATGACTTGTTGGTAAATACTCCAGTGGGATCATGTTTCTAGTTAACTATGTCCTCCCTATACTAGTGGGTGATTTGAGGGAAATATTCTACCAATAAGTTGAACGCTCTAAATTTGCCTGTCCATTATTCTTGGTTCATCAATGAGGGTGCTTTAGTATTGAGAGGAAGTCTATTTGTAAGGTGGGATAACACACTCTCTGGATAAGAGGACTACACTCGAATTAGTTATCAACCCACTCCCAAATACGCACTTCATTTCCTAACTCATGCTTAATCCAAAGGTACACAACATTTCTCAATTTCAACATTTGCAAGAAGAACCAAGAGTATTCTCTGGAGATTAACAATTGCCACAATTTAACACTTAACAAGCCAAATTCGCACAAATTCGCAATTAAAGTTAAATTTAAACCCGATTATCATGCAATCACACAAATTAAATAATAAAATTAATTAGGTAAGACTTAAATTCAACTATTAAACCATAATTAAGCATAAAATGACATAAATTCTCCAAAAATCCCTAAATTGTAAACTTGGCATTTTCGATTGAAAAATTTAGAAATCACACAAAAAAACCCAATATATCCTATATAAACAAGTGAAAACAATTAGAAAACTTACTTGGGTGTCACTAATTTAGGTGAAAATGCAAAGATTGGGACAGGAGAACGAAGTGGCTATAGCTGGATTGAGTGAGAAGAGAGAAAATATGCGAAAATAAAAATGTTAGGGCTTTTTAAGAAGAGTCGTGGACTTACACGGTCGTGTATCTAACTGTATATGTCACTGAATCATATCAGATTTACATGGTTTGACACATGACCTTGTATCAAAATGTGTATAACTACGCTAACGTGTCTAGAGGGCATGTAACACTCTGTGAACGTGTGTAACTTGAAAATTAGATTCTCAAACGTAAAATTTTTTGGACTAAACATTATAACACATAGACCTGCATACCCTACACATCAATTACACACATTATCATCATTGGGAAGCTTGATTTTATATACTAGATTTAACACACCACTCTCATAGAGCATATTCACGAACATAACGACAATATTCAAAAGTATACTCTACAGGGATGGTACGTTAAGACTATCGAAATAACATATGAAAAAATTTTCACGCATCAGACATATCTTAAGCAACTCATATTTCATTTGGGCCCATTTCAATACAAACATATTCAATCAGAAATTAGAATTAATG
This sequence comes from Erythroxylum anguifugum, assembly GCA_027478595.1. Taxonomy (NCBI): domain Eukaryota; kingdom Viridiplantae; phylum Streptophyta; class Magnoliopsida; order Malpighiales; family Erythroxylaceae; genus Erythroxylum; species Erythroxylum anguifugum. Next base: position 45,006,566 of record JANIPN010000002.1, read on the forward strand.
TGTACATAATAAAACAATTGCATAGTGTAATGCTTAATATAAATTAGCTGAAGACATGTGCAGGTGCTAACTGATCCTGAACCCTAACTAATGCTTATTTGCAGTGGCTGAACTCTAATTGGTCTAACTGGATAACTCCTCTGAACCTATCCAAAAATTACAAACTTTATACCAATTGAAAGCTAAGAGAATAAGCTACAACTTTTGTGAAAACACCTTTGTCTGATTCGACCTACATCAATACAGTTTATTTGACAACAATAGGACATGATTTCTGTCACAGGTAGGGTTATTGCCTAAGCCAAGACTCAATTTCAAGCTAAATTTCAAGGCCATTAAAGATAGAATTCAAATTCAATTTCTTCTTAAAAATTGTAGCCAAATGTCTCTAGTTCAATTTAAATCAAGAATCATCTCATTTGGAAATCTATAGATCAAGATATAATCAAAATAATGAAGCATGCTCAGTGAAATCATTCCAGTTAACAATATTCCAGCACACTCACCATTTTCATCCTAAATTTATCATTGAATCTTTTCTGAATGAATTCAGATGTTCATAAATTTTGGTGAAGATGAAGAATAATGTGTTATGAGTCTATTGGTTCAAGTATCATGTTATTTGGATGCCAAGAGAAGAAGTTATAACAAAAAGAGCATAGGATGTTCAGAGAATACACTACAGCTAACATACTCCGGTAATTCTTCTTCACCAATATCACATGCATTTCAGTCCAATTCAAACATTATTCTTATATCATTTAACATGCCTTAAAGCTCAAATTGTTACCTACCTATTAGATTTCCAATTGAACACAAAACTTCATATTAAACCAAGTCTCCAATCATGCAAGATCAATCACAAACTCTAGGTGAAAACAGATTATGGACAACAATATGAAGACCACTTTCTGCTGGTTTTCTTGGCTATTTTGTGTAAAGCAAAAAGTTGGTTTTAGTGCAACAATTTGGCTAGGGTTCAGGCAAAGTACAGAGGAAATTGGAAGCACAGTGGACAAAAGTGAGGGAATTAATACAGAGGAAATTGGAAGCATAGTGGACAAAAGTGAGGGAATTAATAGAAATATTACTGCTGGGGTTTGCTCCATCAACTTGATAGGTGTCACCATTAAAGCACAACACTTGTCCTAAGGCATGTCTTACATTTGCCTAATCAAGATGCTGCCACTAATCTACTCAAGATGCTGCCATTTGTCCCCTACTAAATCAGCCCATATGTCACATAATAATAGGTCCAATTGTCATTTAATTACTATTCCATTTGTCACACATTTAACTATGCCAAATGTCATTCAATTTAAGGCTTAATCATCCAAATTTTTCATGTATCAATTTATCCTACCACTTAACATATGTCCTAGTCCAAATGTACATTTTATTTCATCAATCTCTCAATTAATCACAATTAATTCCAATTTACTAATTGAAATCCAATCATACCAAAATTCAAGACATACCAAATCACAATTCACATCATTTTCATTTAACATTTTTCATATCCCGGGACATGTCAATTGAGCGCCATTTATCTAATTCAGAATTCATGTGTATGCTCATATCATGCCTTTGAATATAATTAAAATAATCATGTCACAATTGTACCAATTTTGCTCTACATGCTGACACTCATATAACTCATTAGTCTAACTTTTTACATATCTTAATCATTTGAGCGACGAGATGCTACACTAGAACACATAAAAACTCAATTAGAATCCTATACTAACATGAAAGTAATATCCAAAATGTATGAAATTAAACTAGCTAAATCATGGGTTATCTCCCATTTAGCGTTGTTAAATGTCGTTAGCTCGACGTACCCTACATATTCTCGTCATCTTGGGTCTATAATCAGTGGCTTGTTTCTACTCATTTCTCCACATAAGGGTTTATAGCTCGAAAGTATGCCACCTGTTGCAAGATAATCATAAGGACATAATTGATTAGAATAATAACATCAATGGATTCCATTAATGCCCTTTTTACTGAGAAATTGTTAAAAACCTAAATCATCAATTGGCTCAAACAGTTTCTCTTAGAGGAATCAGGAACCCTCCGTACTTATGGTGGCTACCAATGCCTCATCAGTAGTTTCCTGATTTGGTTCCTTTGCTAGTTCTTCCTCAACCACCTCCATCCACTCTTTTTCTTGTTCTTCCTAGACAATGGTTTTTGGCTCCTCTTATTCAATTATCTACTACCACTCCTCTACTTCCTCTTCTTGGATGGAGGTTTCTTCTTTTTTTCTTCTTATTCTTCATCTTCTTCTGGAAGATTGTTTCCACTCTTAAGGGTGATTGCTATTCCAAATTCTTTACGATCTATTTCAATAGGACTAGGCAAACTCCCTTGCATCTCGTTAGATACTATCTTTGTCAACTGGTTAACCCAATTCACCATGTTTTATGTACGAGTCTCTGTTTCCTGATGCCTTATAATTGATTCTTGAATAAAATTAGGAATTATATCTTCTAGAGTTGGCTCCTTAATTTGAGGTGCTTGGTGCTGTAAATATTCATCTAAAGCATGATCATTCCATCCATAAACGTAAGAGTTGCTCCACTTTGAATTATACCTATTCTTGTATGGTGCACATTGAGGTTGATTGTATATGCTTAGTTGCTCCTATATATAGGTTCTTGACATTCATAATTGTAATTGTTACTTTTACAAATTTTGCAACACAACATGGACATCGATTGAGCTTACAAAAATATGTTAGGAAACCTCTCCCTCCTACATGATGATGTTGCATATTGCAAAGACACATCATAGCTCTCATAAGAGTACTGTTTGCTCCATCCTTCCATTGTGAGTTATGGTGATGATGTTAAACCTCAATCCCTAAAATAAGCCACAAATACAATAAGATATAATAAAAATAAAATAAATACAAAAAATAATGATTAGAATAATTGCATCCAGGTGTTCATAATATCACTATCTTCTACAATGGCACCAAAAACTTGATTAACTCAATTTAGTTAGTCAATGTTGAATTAACCACAAGTGCATAACATAGTTGTAATTAGCACAGGTAAGTACGGGTCGAATCCTATGAAGACAATGAATTTTAGTTATTATCGATATCCTATTATCTAGTTGACAAATTAAATGTTGGTTTTTAACTAAAAATAATACTTAAGCAGATAAAATAAAGTAGGAAACAATAATGAGTAGAGAATAAAGAAAATCACTTAG
>JANIPN010000002.1:45193942-45221693 GCA_027478595.1 Erythroxylum anguifugum
TGTCCGAATCAGTCCGAAGTTTCATTAAACCAATGTACCCGGAAAATGCCATGAATGCATGCCAAAATACTGAAGCATAATTAAGTAAATAATCAATACGCAATAACAAACGTAATTCGTACAAACTTTCTTTACTATTCTAACCCCTAATTTGGGCCGTTACATAAATCATACCATAATGTTTCAATGATATCTATATGTTCGTTATCCCAATCACCATAAAACTTCTTATAATAAAAATATAATCTGTCCATTTTATATCTCGAGTCCAACACATAAATAACTATCATAGTTTGTCTGACCATATACTAATAAGAATTGAGTTTCTCTATCATCTACTTTGTCAAGAACCAAATCACTAGAATCAAATATCCAACTAAATAAGCTTGTTTAATCTCGCACATGCTGCTAAAGCAAATATACAAAACTAGATATTTTATTCTTGAGAACAACTTAGTAGCATTACAAAATATCTCCAATTTCGTACAAAATACTTTAGCCAACTCTCATTACTCTTCTATCCGTAGGCAAGTATACTAAGAATCTCTTTGTGTTAGCCTACTAAATACCTCATCATATTTGGTTATTGACTCCAACATCTTGAATGTTGAATTATATATGATAGGACAATCCAAAATGAACTTCTTCGTGCATGGAATGCATAGTTGTTGTACATTTTCTTCAAAATTTTCCACTCTTTTAGGTGTTATATTCTAATAGATTATGCTATTCTTGATCAAATATACTATTTCTTTTATCACTTCTAACCGGTCTTTCATAATCAAATTCACGATATGCGCAAAACAACACATATAGAATATCTTTTCACCAATCAACAAGCTCCGAACCCATAACTTGTTCTTTAATTTTTCTATCATCACATAATTTGCGCTACATCGAGAGTTATGGTTGAGAGCTTGGTTTAGATGTTCTAATTATTGTATATAGGGTTAACATATAAATAAACCTATCATATAAAAATATGAACAAGTAATAATTATAACATAATCAATAAATAAATGAAAACAATATTAAATAATATATTTTACTTTAGTAGTTGACTATAAAGTCTAGTCATTTTCAATATAATGTGACGTTAACACCTATAATCATATATTTAATATGATGGCTATGCCTTTGTGAATACTCAATATCATCTTTAACATTTCTTTCTTTATAATATTCCAAGAGATCTTAAAGGTTGGTAGAGTGAGGGGAGTAATATCCCGAAGTTTTTGCTATCAACAATAGAGTGGCTATTCATCGCTAATGAACATCTTAGCTATAACAAATTCTATTTGTTATTGTCATAATTTGTGGCAATCATTTCACTCTTCTCTCTTGTTAATTTAGGGGTAAAAAATTTTGACCTTTTGAATTGACCTAGTTTTTATTAAATGATTTTATGGGTCTCTTTAAATGAGATATTCCACCTTTAGAACTCCCGGTCAATGTCTTATGATAATACTTACATTTGGCCTTTTCTACTATGTTTCTTAAGCTAATATTGTTGAAGTGATTCCAAACATCACTTCTCAATGAAACTATTCCTTCAAACCTATCATGTCTTCATTTAGTACTAATTAGAACTCTTTGCTAGTATATAGAACCATTTATTGAAAGAATATGTCTGCTAGTATATATATCAATGAGCATTTACACATTTTGTCATTTTCCCAAGACAATTATGCTAATTCAACCTAATAGTAAAATTTATCTCGATCTTGGATCTAGTGTTAGAAGCCTAAAAGAGGGTATATGTTATTCTTGTCTTATAGTATACATGTAAATACATTAGCCTATCCATCAACGTCCAAAAGAAAACAACGTAATAATCCCAACACATACAGTAAACGTTTAATACGGGAAATTTACACTATCCCTTCTATGGCTTACCTTTCTATTATTCTCAACAATCAAGTACAAGCATTAAAATTTTGTTTAACTAGAACATTAAGAGATATATGATCCAGATGAAAAAACACCAAAATCGAGCATTTACTTGAGGAAAATGTCAGTACTATCACATTATAAGGATCGAATTGATACGTGAAAGTAACTCACTAGGACAATCCTCAAAAGGAAGAAGCTAAATCTAAGTAAAAGTTTGGGTTACAAAAAGGGCGTTAAAGCACAATAAGTATGACAATATTATACCTCGTGGTACAATTACGTTTATGGTCCGGATAAGAAAAAGAAAAAAGAATCATGTCTGGAAATCACACATATCATACTTTCATTACTAACGGTACTTGTTAGGATTGAAATAGCAAGCAAGCATGCATGGGGGTTATTTCTTGTAAACCTGACTTATTCATTTACGATATGAATACAAAATTATTAGTGTATTTTAATGGGAATGTTAAGTAAATTTAAATTCTTAGTTTCATAGTAACAACTACCATAACCACTAAATCCAACCTTTAATTGGTGAGTTCGATGAGATTTCAGGTAAACAACAGCACATGTGAACTAAAGGGTAACAATAATAATACGTTTGAAATGTCAACAGAGACTATAAAGAAAATCATTGTAAATATATATAGTTAAAGGACTTGTATTCCATAGGCATACGAGTTTGTAGATAACTTAGGTGCGACAAATCCCAAGGTCTAAGTGTTAGACTATTTAATGTCCCATGTGACTTATATATTTAAGTCCCATGAAAAGCACCCAAGATAATGGTTATTGGGTATTACAGAATCGATCTCAAATGGGTCCAAGGCCCTTTCCCTTTCTCTTTCAACAATGAACCATCATGATGATTGGTGAACCAACATGATAGTTGGTGATTGAGTATTTAAGTTTTAGAAGCAGCAACTTATGGATAAAAAATCTTATTTTATTCTGAACCATTGAAGAATCACATTAAAGAAAAGGAAGCAGAAATGGAATAAATCAACATCTTACAAAACAAAAGGAATCATGGATATAGGTACACAAATCAATCGATCCATAAATATCTTACACTAAGTTCATCTAATAATAAGGTAAGCTAGAATAAAAGGAGTCGTGTAATTATCTTTGGAAATCCAACATAAAACTCCAAATTACTAATAGAAACTGAGTTCCTATCACCTTAAGGATGTAAGATTCCCATCATATTGGAGCATTATTGCTTTTGGTATACAAATTTATTGGATCCTCATTAATTATAACCACAAACATATTTTCCTTGAATGAAAACATTGTACCAAATTTGAGGAACTGATTCATCATTTTTTTCCATTGCAGCAAACTCTAAACGAGGAACTAATTAAACAAATCTTATGACAAATGGTAAAAACTTTATGGCACAGACAATGTTCTATCTCGTAGACAAACAATTAACCATTATTTTTACATGCACATAAAGGATTTCTTGTCGTTATGTCGTGTCATGATACAATAAATGGATGGAGTGATGGGATGTGATCCTAACTTAAAGAACCAAAAGCATGGGATTTCGACAAGTGTCCTTCGTAGAAGTAACCGTGCAAGGAAGTTAATGTGGAAGTTGAGATATAAAACCATGCAAGGAAATTAACGTGCAAGGAAGTTAATATGGAAGTTAGATCTGAAACCATGCAAAGAAGTTAACGTGGAAGTAAAAACATGCAAGGAAGTTAATGTAAATTGTATAAATAATTTGCTTTGATATGTAATAGGGTAGGAAAAAAATACAAGTGTTCTCTCTTTCCCTATGTTGTCTTTTCCTTTGAGTGTTTCTCTTTTCTCTTTTCTTTTCCTTTATTCAGTTTGTAACACGAAGAGCAATTTGTTGTAAGACATCAACAAGAGTGGAATCAGATGGAGCAGCATGAACAATGGTCGGAGGGTCGCAACCGTACACTACTTTTAACGGAGTCATGCCAATAGAAGTCTGAAAAGATAAGTTGTACCAAAACTTAGCCCATGGTAGAAATTGCACCCACAACTTTGAATATTCATAAACAAAGCACTGAAGATACATCTCTATGCATCAAAGATACATCTCTATAAACGAAGAGGAGCCAAATGACCATACTTAGAAAGACGGTCAATAACAACCATGATCACAGAATACCCTTGGGACAAAGGGAGCTGTGTGATAAAGCCCATTGCAACATCATCCCAAATTTGAGAAGGAATAGGCAACAGACTGAGTAACCCAGAGGGCTGCAATTGGGAAACCTTAGCCTGTTGACATATTTGGCACTGTTATATATAAGAACGGATTTTGCATATCTTTCCAAAAGAACATATTAGATATGCAAGCATGGGTGCGAAGAAAGCTAGAATGACCACCAATTGGGAAGAATCGAGCTCTTGCAAAATTTTAGAAATAATATCTTTGGATTGATGAGGATAACCATACAGGTTTTCCAAAATAAAAAATCATCACAGACAAAGTAATATGGCATGGAAGAACAAATGTCATGGAAGTCATCAATAAGAGATTGTAACTCCCTATAAGATCATACGTCCACATAAATATCGTGAAGAAAACCAGAGTATAGAAACAGCCAAAAAACAAGATTAAGATTAAGTATCAGTAGCTTTATTTTGTTTACCCGGTTTATATTTAAAGGAATATTTATAACCCATAAGTTTTTGAAGTCATTCCTACTGTTCTATTGTCTGAAACACTTGATCTGTGAGATGTTTGTGGCTCTTTTGATCCGTTCAGATGATAAACTGGTGACCCATCAAATAGTGACAAAACTTGGCCACCGCTTCTGTGATTGCATAGGTGACTTTGTTAGCTTAAAACTGACCAATTCCATGTCCAAAGGCATCAGTTTCAATGACAAACGGTAAGGAAAATTTGGTAAAGCCAAAATTGGGGCTAACGACAATGCCATTTTAAGATTTTGGAAAGCAGTCTGGGTATCTGTTGACTATTGAAACTTATCTTTATATTGTAACTGGTTAAGAGGAAAAGAAATGGTGGCATATTGTTGTATAAAACGACGATAGTATCTGGTCAAACCAAGGAACCCTCCGAGTTGTGAAATTATCGAAGGAACAAGCCAATTAATAATAGCTTGAACTTTAGAAGTAGCCATTTCGACACTTGCACTTGAAACTACATGACCTAAATATTCAATTCGAGTTTTTTCGAAGGAAAATTTGGAAAGTTTTGTAAAATTTTGATGTTGTAATAATTATTCTAGCACCATAGCCAAACGTTCAAGATGGGAAGACCATGACGGACTACAGACGAGTATGTCATAAAAAAATCTAAAAAATGGTTGAAATATATCATTCATAAGAGCTTGAAAAGTGGTAGGAGCATTTGTGATTTCGAATGACATAACTAACCATTTATAATGCCTATAGTGAGTTTGAAATGTTGTCTTCTCACTATCTTCAAGACAAACTAAAACTTGATGATAACCAAAGCTTAAGTCTAGTTTAGTGTAAACTGAAGAGTCATGCAACTCATCTAAAAGTTCACCAACTGTAGGCATTGGAAAGGAATCCTTCACGGTCACCGCATTTAAAGCCCTATAATCAACGCAAAACCACCAGGTGCCATATTTCTTTTGAACCAGGAGTACCGGTGCTCAGAATGGACTTTTATAGGTTTAATAATTATGTTCCAAAGCATCTCATTCACCAATATTTCTATTTATGTTTTTTGGTTTTAAACATACTAATAAGTCAAACCTTGACCGTTGCAGTTCCTTGTTTTAAATGAATGGTATGATCATGTCTATGGAATGGAGGTAGACCATGAGGAATGGAGAAAACAGTGAGATAGTTGAGTAATATAACGGCCAAGTCATCTGGTATATCGGGTGGAATGACAAAACCCATCTTGAGAGATGGCATCAACGAGGGTTGCTTGTAATGTGTATAATTCTAATATAGCATGCGTGGCCTACAATCACTTAATTTGGTGAAGCATAAGATCTGTTGGAGTGGAAGGCTTGTTACCCTATAAAATAATAAATTTACCATTAAGGTAAAATTTGATAGTGAAAGAACTGTAGTTTACAATATGGGGACCCAGAGTGGTAACCCAAGATGCTCCTAGAATAATATCTGAGCTAGTAATTATTAGTACATACGTAGGGAACACAATTTTGTGGTCTTGAATAAAGAGTAGAAGAGCACGAACGATTCCTTTGGCTTTTGAAGTAATGCCCATTACTAATAAGAACTCAGAATGTAGGGTCTGGTTCAACTGGTAACTTCAAATGACAGGAAAGATGAGGAGTGATAAAATTGTTAGAACTTCCACCATCCAACAAAATTTGCACATTTGTGCCATCAATAAAGTCATCAAACCGAATGGTGGCAACTCTTGTTGAAACCTGATAGGCATGGAATGAAAGATGAGGTATAGGAGTAATGGTAACGTCTTGAGACTCCTATGGATCAATAGGGTCTTTGGATGTTAAAGATTCCTTGTCCTCAGTATCTTTTATCATTAGCATAAAATGACGATTAGGACATTTATGGTTTGGAGAAAATTTCTCATCACAATTATAACACAGTACCTTTTTGTGCCTAATTTGCATTTTTGTAGGGGAGATCCGCTTAATGGGAGGTAACAGTTTCGAAGATGTGTAGGAAGTAATGGTACAACATTAGTTTTGGTCATTGTGACTACAGCTGATGCTCTAACTGAAGGAGACTTTGGAACTAACATTGAAGGTGCAGATGGCATCATTGTGGACTTGGGGCGAGAAGAAAAAAAAGTAGTTGAATCCTTCTCATCATACAATCGCACCAAATTTGCTGCACATAATAAAGTTGTTGGTTTCTGTGCTATCACATAATAGCATATGTGGGCCTTTAATCCATTAACAAAGCAGTCAAGAAGAGCCCCATCTGTTAATCCCCTGGATCAATTTGCAGGCACCATAAAATTCGGATAATATGAGGCCATCAAGTCAAATTGTGCAATTTTAATCAACTAAGCCCTAAGACAATCAAATTGTGAAGACCCATATTGATGTTCAATAGCATCCGTTAAAGTTGCATATGTAAAAATGTGCGTAGTCTTCTCTAAAATTTGAAATCAACGTACTACAGCCTCCCATGTGTACTGTTGTGATGGTCAGGCGCGATCTGGGGTTTCATAATATGAGAAAAACTATTGTGCCCAGAAAATCCAATTTAGAAGATCTATGCCATCAAATCGTGGATAGTTTAATTTAATATGTCAAAATTGGAAAGGTTGCTTTGATAAAGGCAATATGCTATGTGTGGCATCTATACTAGAAGATGGAATATATTGTAATTGATGAAGACAATCTACATTATGAGTCAATGCATCCATAGCTCGAGTAATGGAATCCAGAGATCTCTAAATGTTCCAAACGACGAAAAGAACAATCCAGTCTGTCTATTCACTTGACATGATTCTAGGATGTAGTGTCTAATGAATCTAAGAGTTGTTTAAGTTCCAAAGAAAGAACCTTGAGTCGTGTATTCTCAACTATAATTAATTAAAGCACCAATGTAATGATTATTCTAAAAAAAATTAAAGACCAACAAGGAGAGTTTTGACAATAGCATCCAATCTTTCATAGAAAAACTTGTACGAAGTTGAAGTTACAGTTACATAGATCAAATGATTACAAACTGAATAAAGGAAAAGAAGACAAAAAAGAGAAACACTCAAAGGAAAAGACAACACAGGCAGACTCTTTATGCTAATGGGTTTCATATAAAGCTGCTCGTCGCATGGGATGGTCCTACTGATCCTTCATAGATGTCTCTCTCTCACTTCCAGAAACTTTATCCTCACTTTCACCTTGTAAACAAGTTTTTTTTTAATGACGGGGTAATATCATAATACAACATATGGACAAAGACATGGCATGTGATCCTAGCTTGAATAACTAAAAGCATGGGATTCCAACAAGTGTCCTTCATACAAGTAACCATGCAAGGAAGTTAACATGGAAGTTGAGATTTGAAACCATGTAAGGAAATTAATGTGCAAGGAAGTTAATGTGGATAGATTTGAAACCATGCAAGGAAGTTAATGTGGAAGTGAAACCGTGCAATGAAGGTAACGATTTGGTTAGACAATGTGTGGTTGGTAAACAAGGATCAATTTTTTAGGAATATATTGTCAAATATTCAATATGATTCCACAAGATCTAGTTTTGTTCAAGGAAGGGATTCTATGAAAAGATCTTCTGATCAATCCAGAGATCATTTTGATTCCATTAGGCTTTCAAGAGAATGATTGAACTTTAACTTTCTTCCTCAGAACATAACCCGATGCTAGGTCAAGTCCCCAACCTGACCGTTAATCAGGAATACTTGGCCAATGCTATCGAAAAGCATCTCGAAATTCATTTTATTACACATTTCGTAAATGGCACTATGCTTCCTTGCGCCCTCCCCTAAGCCTAAGACCTTGGTCATTCTTACTTTGCTACTTATGTAATTAGATTAGAAATAGTCAATTGGCAATCATCTTCATTCCAGTTGAGTTGAGGCTCAATGAAACGATCTAGGCTATACCCTAATGTTGCAGAGTATACACACGTTTGTTGTGTTTAATCACAAGCCGTAAGCCCCTTCCTCCTCCCTCCATCACCCAAAGCTCATTCCATGCCCTTCCCCTTAGCACCCTTAGGGTGAGGTAAACACCTTATTCATTCTACTTTTTATATAAAAAAGTATCACTTGGACAAGTGAAATACCTAGAACAAAGATGTAGCGAATTACTAAGGAAACAAACTACATAGATATCGTGAGAATCTAGAGTGAAAAGAGCAAAATAAATCATTCCTTAGACACGTACATTTACTAAGAATAAAGTTCACTACTCCGGACTAGCTTTACTAAATTGAAACCATGTAATAAAGGTAATGTGAAACCATATAAATAAGTTGCTTTGATATGTAATAGGGAAGGAAAAAATATGAGTGCTCTCTCTCTCCCTATGTTGTCTTTTCCTCCGAGTGTTTCTCTTTTCAGTCTTCTTTCCTTTATTTAGACTATAATCATTTGATCTGTGTAACTGTAACTTCATACAAGTTTTTTATGAAAGATTATATGCTATTGTCAGAACTCTCTTGGCTGGTCTTTAATTTTTTGTAGAATAATCATTATATGTCGTCATTCATACAAGACCATATTCATATTTTTAATTTAAAACCCTCCCACCGAGTCTTGGGTATGATTACACCTAAGAATAACAAGTTGTAATTTCAATTTCTTAGAAGAAAAAAATAAACAAAAATATAAGCAATTAAGCACCTTATGTTTTTTATCGAGGTGTCGAGTCTTACAATTTATATCCCTCAATTACCACAAGTGCATGGGTCGTGAGTTGTAGTATTTGAAAGGTCGATCCCACGAGGAGGGTAAACTAATCTAATCCTAGGTTATCCGAGGCTCAAAATTAATAAAATGAAATTAAAAATGAAACAAGAATATAAAACACAGGAATTTGGTTGTAGGAATTCAACTCAAGAAATTAACACAAAATAAGAATTGAAATTGAGCAACACAAAAGGTCACCATGTAAATTAATCAAGAGAAATTGCTAAGTTATGAGAGAGGGGATTCTGCCTATCATTAATGCTAACCTAGTCAATTATGTATTATCGGAGTGTCTGTTCCAGGCTATCGTAGGGAGAATTACTCTCTCTCAAGTTGTAATCCCGCACCCTAAATCTTTATCCCTAATTAAATTATGAAATTTGCAATCTCTCAATTAACAAACGACCCATAATTAAAATTAGATCAAACACTCTCTACTAAACTACCGGGTCTCACGCGAGATCTCTCTCTGCATAAAAACCGATATGATTAACTACGTGGTCTATTGGAGCGTCTAACTCTCGTTAACCCAATCCAATCATTTTTCTCCAGCTCATCTTCTCAGTTTGTTACCAAAATATGCAAAAGTTGAAGTTAATCACAACACCCAATCAATTCAACACAAAATCGACTATATCAACATTAAATCAAAGTAAAATCTCAAAGGAAGAGTTAAAATATCGTCAACAATCCAAAACCCATCATCATACAATCCATTTCAATCTTATACATTAAATGAGCAAAAATAAAATGGAAAGGAAATAGAACTTGGATCAGACAATCCAAGAAGGCAACAACGTCGAGAGACCACCTTATCCAAGAAGCAGTAGTGCCAGGACCCGCTTCTTCTTTCTCCTTCTCTTCTCTCTTTCTCTTCTTCTCTCTCTCTCTTGAACTTTCCAAAAGTAGCAGAATGTAGAAGCTACTTTAGGGTTTCATCATAATGCTTTTAATAGGCTTTTCTAATTTGGACAACCTTAGGGCTTTTTACAAGTCCGAAAGGTCTAAAATGTCCCTCGAAAACTTAAGTCGGGAAGTCTATGTACATTTCTATCATAGGCCACGATTGTGGCCTAGAGTTTTGCCTGCTATCATTATCGTGGCAGATAGGGCCACGATCGTGGCTCCTTTCACCTGCTTTTGTCAAGATCATAGCTTAGTAGCCACGATCGTGGGGCCTTTGTTTTGGTTCGGATTTTTTTTCCCGAAACTTCTCTGTTCTTCGATATTAGCCTTATAACACTAGCAAATTTATCAAGGCACCTCAAATACACAACATTAAAGCTCAAAGGTATGCTCTAACCTATAAAAGACTTAAAACACAAATATTTAACAAACTAATACAATTTTAACCTAAATGCACATTAAAAAATCAAATAAACAAATAAACACACACCAAATTACCCACTAAAATACGATGTAATCTACAACTATCAGTTTTCCTTCAAGATTTAGCTAGTGAATCTTGAGAAGATGCAGGGGAGCATTCGAGGGCCTGAAAGTCGTAGATTAGAGGGTTGGATGTCAGAGGTCAGAGGACGCTTAGAAGTTGGTTGTTGGAGGTCTGAATAGGCTTGGAATTTGGATGTTGGAGACTTCGAGGTTCAAGGAAGCTCTCTTCGCATAGCAATAGATTGTTTGAGGAGTAGGTCAATTAATTAATTAATTTGCAATTATGCTACAATAATAGCTGGGGAAGAGAGAGGCTGTCTGCCGATATTTTATGCTAGCCAAAGCGGCGTTATTTCAATATAAACACAACACACCAACAATATTATATGAAACGACTTTGTTTTGACTAGTATAAAACAACGTCGTTTAATGTAAAATTGTAGAGATGGTTTGAGCTTTAAGTTGAATCAGGCAAATAGGTTTGAGATTGAATCCGATCTAAAGCCTAAAAAGAAAATCGAACGCGACGAGCAAAAATACCAAACCCAATATAAAGATAACTAATCTGGGAAACTTGCAAACAAGATATTCTATCTATCTTTTTTTTTTGGGATTATCTTATTACATCTTTTCAAAAAGTTTTTCCCTTAATCATTAACCCAAAAATATGTCAAGTCATATTTTGACATGAAAAAGCAACAGATCTATGTCTAACCATTTAAGAATGGACCCAACAAGGTTTTTTTTTTTATGGTATATATTACAAAAAATGTGAAACCTATAATTTCTACCTATTCATTTACAAGAAAGTCTTCTTCATATCTCCGATAAAGTTATTTACATATGGATAAGTTTTGGCCATCTACACATCCACATATATAAGATTTGCATATTGCCCCTTACAAACAGTTCAGTTGACTTCATTCTGATTGGTTTTAAAGGTAAATTTGGAGTCATAATGAGCATAACAGAAAGTGCAGTTTGTTGTAAGAATAAAGGAAGTGAGGTCTAGACTTATAGTGGAAGATATGGAGGAATTTTGATTTTGCAGTTCCACATTCGTTGGTCTAAGCTGGTCCAAGAAAGCAGCGTCTCCCACTTCCTACCCCTTGTAAGTTTAGATGCCAAAACCACTCAATTCAATACTAGTGGAGAGTAGCTTGTTTTGTCCTATATTTATAATTTCATGTCTATTCCTACTGTCGAAGGATACTGATATTTTCAAGTATATTCTATTTATGTAAGTATATATATATATATATGTACATACCACTTGCTTTGGGATGATTTAATTTCCTTAATTTTTGAGAATGGGACCAAAGTTGCTTAAACTCGTAATGCTTGCTTAAAATTTCATTCGTCTTGGTAAGAACATGTAATAAGAGAAAGGAAGCTGATCTTCAGAAACAGTGCACAGAGGAAGTGGGTCAGAGGAACACAGGATCACTTCCAGGCCACATACAGAGCAAGGTGCATCGAGAACTGGCACCTGTAATCCCACAAAAATACATTACAATATTATTTTGGAAGTGGAAAAGATGGTTAGGAACTAGTCATTTTCACAACCATATTTTAAGCATTGCATCTGCCTTTCCAACTAGATAGACAGTAGGCTAGTGCTTATTTGAGTAAATCTCTTCAATGACGAAGACTGTACCTAAAAAGCACCAAGTTAGTGATTCGTTTGCTTTTCAGCACTTGCTACACTAGACAAAATTATTGGGCAAAACACAGAGTGTTTTAAGTTCAAATCACACTCAAAACTTTTAAGACTACCAACTCAACATAAATTTCTTCAATATTGGAACAATTCATATGACAGCTCAGTCCTACTACTGTTGTTGATCTCTGTACTACTACTATATTCCCAGACGGCAACAAGTGCACCTCAGAATAACAAATCTAGTTACTTTTGACTCAACATACAACGTATAGATTTTGATTCCGTATAAAGTTTTCATATGCCAAGACATATATAAAATATTTTAGTCTTAAAGCTGTAATCTTTTTCCCAACCACATTATGGTCTAATTGAGCAACTGTCGACTGAGTTCTGGTTTTTACTATACTATACTATACAATACTAAATGGTATTGATGCCTGCTGGGCTGGTAATGGTATATTCCGTGGCGTATCCGTTTTTTTCTTTTTTTCGGTGTCTATAACTTATTGGGTGTGAAAGTCCCTCGAAAGCCCGCAACTTCCCACGTTTGATTAGAGTGAAACAACCCAAGACGTACACAGTTCTACGGAGAGAGAGAGACGTCACAAGGGTAGACACAGGTCATTGTGGAATGTTCTCCAGCTTTTTTCATGGCGTGATGGAGCGGATTCAGGGAGGAACTTAGCCTCTCTGAATTCGTGGGTTGATTTTCTTGGCTAAGAAAGCGAGCCAGAAAGTGCAAGAGAAAACAGAGGGATTTTGTTTTGGTTGCCATCAACGAACGGGGTCGACTTCTGTTGGTTACACTTTATATGGTTTCACTTGTATATAGAAATGAGAAATGGTATGACTCTTTCCTCAGCTTTGCACGCTTTTATGACCTTTATATTCCATCTACGATTCTTCATTGTACACAACTCTTGCATATACGTAATAATTCTATCAACTCTGTGTTCACATCAAAGCTTAACCATAGTAGCTTTGTTTATTTGTGTAGTTAGAAGATTATGTCTTTTGAGGTTTTTATTTGATATTGTGTTATCCTTAATATTGTTGCTCCAACCTAATGGTTGAGAGATTAAGAGGTATTTGCTTCTTTGGGTCTGCTGTGAATTAGTTGTGTTGAACGGAACGATTCTGGAAATTTTCATCTGCAAAAGAATGTCTCTTTGTGCTGTGGATAACGGTTCATTTGCCTAGCCTTTTTCCACCGCACAAAAACGTCTTCTTGTGTGTGAGGGTGTGGGACAGGGCAGTGTGTCGAGTATGTATTGGCAAAAAAGAAACAAACCAAGAAGTGTAGTCTGTTTGAAACTTAATTTTTAGCAGAACTATTTGTACAAATTGTATGTTTCCCATTTTTCTATGGCTAAATTTCGAGATATGTTACATGGTTTTTTTTTCCATTTGTTGGATGATTTTGTTACAACAATCACAAGCATACTCTCAGCCCTCCCACGGTGGGCATATTTGTTTTCCATATTTTTCTGTTATTTCTTATGAAAACCATTAATTAGGTTTTATTTCAGGTTGCATGCATTTGTTAAACTGGATCGATTTCCACTCACTTTGGCATCTAAAGATGGCTGTTGATGGTTTCTTACTTTAAACTTCATCAAGTGCATGGATGAGATTGAACTTATCAAGCTGCACGATACTTTTCTGGTTGATCCGGTCATCCTACAAATAGGCGGTGCTTTTACATCTCCCCAGCTACTGGACCAACCTGACAGATAGTGTAGCTTCAAAGAGGGAAATCTCCTTTGGCATTAAAAGTTGGCTTCTAGTGGAAAAAAAGGACCTTTGTATCTTCTACGTCATAGCTTGTAATATATTCCCACATCAAGATTCAGCTCTTTGGGGCAAATCTCCTTTGGCAAAGTTACCGAAGTCTTTTCTGGCTGGGCAACAGCACGTGACAGTGAAACAAAAGAAGAGACTTGATAGTTCCTAGTATCTGTAATTTATTCCCACACATCAGGAGCATAAGCAGTATCTTATTTGGCACTGACTCTTGTTTCAACAGCAAGCTTTGCTCCAACTTGCAAGGGTTATAGCTCATTGATAACAACCTCTGTGGTGCAATCTTCTGTTCAAGTTTCTGTGTGCAGAAACTTCAGTCCATTGATTGGGCAAATCTCCTTTGGCATTTGGAGTCCAAGTTGACTCCTGTTGTCCCTTTAGGGCAAATCTCCTTTGGCAATTGGCAGTCCTTAGTTGACTACTCTTATCTTGTTCAGGCAAAACAAGTCTGATTTGGCTCCCTGTTATCTCTTCGAGGCAAATCTTCTTTGGCATATGGTCTCTGCGTTAAGAGATCTAAACATTCAAGTCTCACTTCTGTTGTCTGGTCATTTGACAGAGGGCTCAATTACTGAAGTTTGTTTAAGTTTATTGCTGTTCTAGCGAAGAACGTTGTGTTGTTCAAGCAAGTGTGACTTTTGAAGTAAGCTGTGTTCCTACTTAACTTTGTACGCACATAACAGTTCTACTTTTTCTGCATTTTGATTTCAAATTGCTAAATTTAGATATATTTCTGAATTCAAATAGGTACTTGGGCTGTTTCCTTTCCAATTGGTCCCCTACAAGTTCTGGAATAGCCAGCCTTCTCAGCAAAACTTGCTTCAAGGAAAAGGGATTCCTTTTCGTTAATCCTAAGGTGGGAACCTTTCCTAGCAAATGAATAATATGAGGCTCTTATTGTGTTGAACCTTTTCTTCAATAAGTTGTTCCTATGCTAAATGTACATTTTCTTTCAGGTGATGGATATGTTTCCTAGTGACTCTGATTGGGAAAGTTCCAGTGACAGTGGTTGCAGTGAGGATACAGAAGAACTTGGCTTCTCCTATGGTGGGCAGGCTAGTAGCATTTTGACAGGCCTGGAGGAGACAATAGGAAAAATTGATGATTTCCTGTCATTTGAGAGGGAATTTATTCGTGGAGACTTTGTTTGCTCTGTCACTGATCCATCCGGACAGATGGGCAGAGTTGTAAATGTAAAAATGATTGTTGATCTGGAAAATTTGCATGGAAAAATCATAAAAAATGTAGATTCCCAGAGAATTCTCAAAATCCGCCCAATCTCAGTTGGAGATTATGTGATACATGGGCCATGGATTGGAAAGGTCAATAAAGTTGTTGACAAGTTGACTATTTTATTTGATGATGGGAGAAAGGATGAGGTAATTGCAATGGATCAGGACATCATCTTGCCTATAGCTCCCAACTTACTTGAAGATTCAGTTTACCCATATCATCCAGGCCAGAGAGTGCAAGTTAGACTCTCCACTGCCCCTAAATCAGCTGGATGGAAATGTGGTGCTTGGAAGGAAAATCAGGTTGTAGGCACTGTTTCAGCAGTAAAAGCAGGCTTAGTGTATGTTGATTGGCTTGGATGTCATTCAAACTTGCCTGTTCCACCCTGCATGCAGGATGCTAAGAATCTGACTTTGTTGTCATGCTTTTTGCATGAAAATTGGCAGATTGGTGACTTGTGCATCCTTCCTGGAGCTGATTGTAAATGTGTGAAGGAGCAGATTCATTCTAATGCTTCGACCTTTGGAATTCTTAACGGCCAAATGGAAAGAATTGGATTTAGTCAACAAGATCTTCGCTTCAATTTCCAAGAAATTTTTGTTATTGTGAAAGTAAAGACCATAGTTGATGTTGCATGGCAGGATGGTGGCTACTCATTAGAATTAGATTCACAATCCTTACTCCCAGTAAGTGCTGTTAATGCTCATGAATTCTGGCCTGGGCAGTTTGTACTTGAGAAAAGCGCTTGTGATGATCTATGCGTGTCCAGCAACCAAAGATGGGGTGTTGTGTGTTTTGTGGATTCAAAGGAGCGAACTGTTAAGGTAAAATGGAAGTCCATTGGGATGCTGATGGAGGAAACTGTGAGTGCCTATGAAATAGTTGAGCACCCAGACTACTCCTACTGTTTTGGGGATATAGTGTTTAAAAATGCGGATGATAGGCATCATGTAAGAAGAGGAACTCTTGAAGATGAAAATAGCTCTGAAAGTCCCACTGATTATGCTTCTAAAGATCATTTGTCCTGCATCGGCTACGTGACGGGCTTCAAAGATGGTTCTGTTGAGGTTTCATGGGCTTCTGGTCTTACAACCAAGGTTAGAATTTTAGTCAGTTTTACTTCCATTCTGTTGTACAGAAGTATCAAAGTTGGTGAACTTTTTAAGTGGGATTGCAAGATTAATTTTTTAAATGATTTTCCTAAGTTTGTCGTCGAGTGCTTTAAACCTTAACTATGGAAATACTTACCTCCAACGGTTATGGTGACATAACTGCTATAACGGCACCATTTGGGCAAGCCATGTTGGTTACTTTTTACAGTAATGTAGAACATTCAATCATGACCTGAAAAAGATGAAACTGTATATATTGAAGATATTGACTTGGTGTTGTTATCTGTCTACTTACTAAGGTTTGCCTAGTTGCCAATCTTATCTAGGAAATTAGAGCAGGGAGACAGATGGGCTGGTACTGTTGTTTGTGCAATCTTTGTATGATGAAATTGTTAAGAATATGTTAGTAAACACCTTTAAACATGCAAGTTTTCTTGGTTTAGGTTTTGAACTCTCTTATTGATCAACTAGTTTCTGATTAAAAGATTAATCTGATATATTTTTACTTGTAAGAAATAGGTTTTGAATTTCATTACAGGTTGCACCTGATGATATTTTTAGGATTGATAAGTGTGAAGACTCAACCACAACATCCCTGCTGTTTGAACAAAATATGGAAGAATCCAGTCAAGAGTTGGTTGATAATGGAAAACAGATTTCTAGCTTGAAAGGGAAGGTAAAATCTTTCCCATTGTCTCTTTCTTATTCTCTCAAGAACTTTCACTTATGAAAAGCATACTCTAAACTTTCTGAAAGCATGGATCCGTAAATGATTAAACCTGAAGGATTAACCATGTTACTTATTTGCCAATTCTAGATGAGTGAGTCAAAGGTTGACTCAATCATGGCAATGAGCTTTAGAGAAAAGTGCCTTGTAAATTTCTAGTTGGCAATGATAAGGCTTACAATCATCAGGAAAGATTATTTTTGTGCTTAGAAACTTGTTTATCAGGGAGAATCTTTGAAGTGCCTAGACAATAGTGGGAAAAGAAATTAACAAATGAAAGCTCCTGCTGGAAATATAGCATAAATGAAACTCTGGATTTTCATTTTTAATTCAACCATTATAATGTTATGTTGTATTTAAGAAGCTTGTTTGAATTTCTGGAAACTGAGAAACATATTCATTTGTAGGATTTGTCAAATTCTGAAGGAACTGGAGAAGGGCACATAAAATATGAATGTAGTTCCTTGTTTTCTCCCCAATCCACTTTTGGATTGGTCATGAGATTTGCAGCAAGTATATTGAGATCCTTCGGTTCCACATTGCTGTCTGCTCCACTTTCACCTGGACAGATTTTTGAAGATGAAAATGGGTCCAACAAAAATGAAGAGAAAACCTCTGAGACACTTGATCTCTGCACAGAAATGCAACCTTTGGTAGCAGCTGAGATGCAGAGATATGAAGAAACCAGTTTTATGGATGTTAATGCTGTTTATCAGAATAAAGAATTTCCTTCTTCATCAGCGAACATAAAGCAAGAGCTTTTCAGGAAATTTGACATTGTTGATGATTGCTCTGACCATCATTTCATTGACCGTGCAGGCAAAGGATTATCAGCATCTCAGGTATGAAATCCAACTCAGTATTCCTATAGATTGCAAGGTGGTGGTTCTAAGGTGGCACTACGATCCTTTTATTTTGTTTATCCTTTGTTTGCTTAGTTTAATAGAGGCTGGTTGAAGAAGGTTCAACTAGAGTGGAGCGTTTTAGAGAAAGATCTACCTGGTAATAGTCTGCACTTGTTACTCTTAACTATTGAATTCAATTTTATAGAATATCCATTTTGTATTGGTTATAATACATATGAGCTATGATAATTTGAACAGAATCAATCTACCTCCGCATCTATGAGAACAGGATGGATCTACTTAGAGCAGCTATTGTTGGTGCACCTGGAACTCCTTATCATGATGGTCTTTTCTTTTTTGATATATATCTTCCGCCAGAGTACCCTCATGAACCGCCTGTAAGTTGTTTTGATCTAGGTTTCCAAAGTTTTGTCATGTTCATGTTAGTGCCTGAACAAGTAGCTGCTGATTGTTGGCAGTTCAAGGTGTTAAAACATATTCCATTTTGTTAATTATCTGCTGTAAAGTTGTCCCCTTATTCAATTCTTTTTCTACTAGAATTAAGGTGTAAGAATCTTGTACGGTGTATATGAAAGGTTTTCATATGTTGTGATGCAGTTGGTGCACTATCGCTCTGGTGGGCTTCGATTGAACCCGAACTTGTATGAGTCGGGAAAGGTTTGCCTGAGTCTCCTCAACACATGGACAGGCACAGGAACAGAAGTATGGGATGCAGAGAGCTCCAGTATTCTTCAAGTCCTTATCTCTCTCCAGGCACTTGTGCTTAATGAAAGACCTTACTTTAATGAGGCTGGTTATGACAAGCAGCTAGGAAAAGCGGAGGGTGAGAAGAACTCTGTGAGCTATAATGAAAATGCTTTCCTGGTGACCTGGAAGTCTATGCTTTACTTACTGGGGCAGCCACCCAAGGTAAGATATAAGCAGTTGTGGAGGAAATTGCATTGTGTAATGTCAGTCTTTTCATATGAATTGTTTGCATGCAGCATTTTCAAGGTCTTGTGGAGGAACACTTGAGGCAACGCTCACATGCTATTCTCTTGGCTTGGAAGGTCTACATGGAAGGAGCTTCACCAGCTTTTGCATCTCAAGGGACTGAGCAGGTCAATCAGAATTGCAGTTCTACAGGATTCAGAATCATGCTTCAAAAGCTCTTTCCAAAACTCGTCAAGGCATTTTCTGACAGAGGCATTGATTGCCATCAGTTCTCTGAGTGAAGAGACTGCACTCCTCCTTTCTATTCTACTGCCCCTTCAAAAATAAATTGAAGTTTGTTGTGTATCATATTAAAACAAATTTCATGGTGTTTCAACTGAATAAATAATCTTATTCCTGTGTGCTATATGTACTGATCTAACTATGAATAAGAAATAAAGGAGTTTGGATTGGTGTGTGTAAGTTACAACTCCGTTATTTTATGTTCATTTGTATTGGAATCAGATTAGATAGATGGATATTGGTCTCACCGTCAAAAACACGTGCACTGCACAAGTCATTAAGTTTATATACATTTCATTCTGCAACAAAAGTTGAGGAAGTTTGCAGGATCTCATTCTCCCCACCACCGCAACAATGGCAACAACAAGCAGATCCACCAGGATCAAATTCAAATCTACTCACCTCCTAAACCCCCCCAAAACCCTCTCATCCCTTCTTTCCCTCACACTTCTCCTACTCCTCGCCACCCCAACAGTCTCCACAACCACAGTCAGTCCTCCAACCATCTCGTCCTCCAACTTCCTTAATTACTACACCCCCCACTGCCACCACATCGTCCCTCAATCCGTCTCAACTGTGTCACCCATAAATCTCTCCCTCGCCCACGACAAGGCCCTCCATTTTGACTATGCTTATTTGACCGGCGGTCCCCAGATTCTCCCTGCTGCCGATGTTTCGTCTGTATCCATTTCCTTCCACCCCAAAAGAAACTCCATTTCGCTCACTCATTCAGGTGACCTGGTTATGCTCCAGGCCTCCCTCAAGTTCTACGTTCCTCCTCGGTTTAACGTCAGTTGGCGCCGCAATTTGAGAAACTTTAGGTTCCGGGGACCCAAGATTCCGGTGCGGCCACGGTCTCTGGTGTTTGACTTATATGGGTATTGGTCGATGAGTACTAGAAAGCTGTGTATGGTGGGATCTGGGTCGAGTTATCCTAATTTGGGTGCTTTGAATTCCTTGACTGCTGTGTTGAAGCTTAATTACCCCAATAATTTTGGTAATGTTAGTGGTTTGATTTATGGGGTTATGGAGAGTTTGGGTGCTAAAGGTAGTTTTGGTTATTTTGAGCCTGTGTCAGTGTTGGCTATACCTCATTATGCTCAATATAATTATACTTTGTTGGGCAATGGGGATGGGACTATGTGCAGTGGTACAGACATTGACGGTATTGATGGAAAGAAAGAAAATCTACATTTTATGTTGTTAGATCCTAGTATTTGTTTAACTAATTTGTACAGGTATGCTAGTTTCTTTCAATTGGAGTATGGGAGTGATTGTGGGAGTAAATGCAATCCTTTGGGTGAGACGTTTGCAACTCTGCCTAAGTTCATGAAAATTCAAGGTATTAGATGTGATTACGAACATGCTATTCGATTTTTAGTAGGTTTTCAAATCTCTGATTATCATGGTCCAGCTTCTCGTTTCGAGAGATCTTTTGATCCCAACACAATGTTAATTGGTGAGGGAACCTGGGATGATAATAACAATAGGCTCTGTATTGTGGCATGTCGACTCTCGAATCATGAGAACTCATTAGCTAATGCTTATGTTGATGATTGCTCAATCAGGTTAAGCTTGCGATTCCCCAAAACCTTGACAGTTAGAAATGGCAGTACGGTTGTGGGCCAACTTTGGAGCAATAAAACTGCAGATGAAACTGGCTACTTCAGCAGAATTGCAATTCATGGCTCTGGGAATAGGATATTGAGAGACCCTGATCTGAAATACAAGTATACTGTTCTTGACAGAGTGAGTAAATCCTGTTCCAGGCAAAAGATTGTCAAAGGCAAAGGAAAGAAATACCCAAATGTTTATTCATTAGACATGAGGTTTGATATGTCAGTGAAAAATGTCAAGGGAGAAATAGCACGGGGTAACTTGTCCCCTTTCTTTGTTGGTGATCAACTTTACCAGCCTTATCGAATGAGCAATAGCGAAAGTGGTCTTCTAAATATAAGCTACAAGATGAGATTCACAGCAGGTTCTGAATATAAGTTGGGTGGCGTGGTTTTATCAAATGAGTCAGTAGAAATTTCAGCTGAAGGGACATATGATAACAAGACTGGTACCCTGTGTATGATAGGATGTCGACATCCCATTTCACATGTTCAAAAATCAATAAGCGATGATTCAGAGGACTGTGAGATTTTTGTCCACATCCAATTTCCCCCCCTAAATGCAAAGGTCAGGGGTAACATTAAGGGAACCATTGAAAGCATGAGGGAGAAATCAGACAATCTGCACTTTGAGCAGCTTGAGATATCTTCGGAGTCGATTTATACAAGCCAAGCAGCAGAATCCATTTGGAGAATGGATATGGAGATTATTATGGTTTTAATCTCAAATACTCTTGCCTGTTTGTTCTTGGGGATGCAACTCTATCATGTTAAACAGCATCCAAATGTGTTACCCTTTATTTCCTTTATGATGCTTGGAGTCCTCACTTTGGGTCATATGATACCTCTTCTTCTAAATTTTGAAGCGTTGTTTGCAAAAAATCATAGCGGACAGAATTTTTTCCTTGAGACTGGTGGATGGGTCAAAGTAAATGAAGTGATAGTAAGGGTGGTTACAATGTTAGCATTTCTTTTGGAATTACGTCTTCTTCAACTTACATGGTCTGCCAGACAGAGGGATGGGAGCCTCAAAATGTTTTGGACTTCTGAGAGGAGGGTTCTTTACTTGTCTTCAGCATTGTACATAGGTGGTGGATTGATTGCTTGGTTTTTATATCAGTGGAAGGATTCTCATAGGAGTTCATATTTACGACTACGCCATATGAATTATCAGCAGCATTATCAGTGGACAGAACTTAGATCTTATGCTGGATTGATTCTGGATGGCTTCTTATTTCCACAGATAATGTTCAACTTTTTGTTGAATTCTAAAGAAAAGACTCTTACCTCTACCTTCTTTTTTGGAACAACTATTGTCCGTTTACTACCCCATGCATATGACCTTTATCGGGCCCACAGTTCATATTGGTACCTTGATTTCTCATACATATATGCCAATCACAAGCAGGATATTTATTCCACAGCTTGGGACATTATAAGTCCTATTTGTGGTCTATTGTTTGCTATCCTCATTTACTTGCAGCAGTGGCTTGGTGGCCGCTGTATTGTTCCCAGGAGGTTCCTGAAGACTTCTGAATATGAAATGGTACCTTTGGTTGGCAGTGAGGAACTGTAAGGAGACGCATCTGCCTAGAATTCTATATTTTTCGTTCCAGAATATCTTCTTTCGAGGCATATAATGAGGTTTAAGGTAAAGGCATTTCTCATAACTCTCTGAAGTGTAATTTGTGTGGAGTTAGTAATCAGTTCATGGGATTATCATTCTGAAATTGTAGCATCGCTTTGTCAAAATCTTTTACAAGTCATTTTTATTGAGAAAACTGTTAGCATATAAATGTTGATCGTTGTCAATACATCTTTTGCACTTTTGGTCCTGTTATCCTTCTCAGCATATATATTACGATTTGTTAAGAGAGTTTGAGAGAAAAGTAAACTGAAGAAAAGACAAGGGTTCTTTATTCTATGTATATAATCATTTTCTGAATTATTTCCTTCTGGTTCTGGTGCTTTTGATCCTTTTCAACTTATGAAGGTGCTCCTGTCAGAGGTTCCAAGGACTGATTGCGGATGGCTTAAGTAGGTTATCTCATTGCATAAACGTGAAGGAGAGGGTACGGGCATCACAGACCATGTATTGTTTGGATTTTTACTTGTTGCAAGTAAACCACTTTTCTGTCCTGATGCTGTTACCGTGATGAATAAACCACAAAGGTTTGATTCAACTTTTCCATATTGAGGAATATAGTTGATTTTCGCTCGGGAAAAAGCATCTTATATGTTAGATAAGTTTGAACTTTGCATGCTACCCATGGTTACGCAGGTGAAAATTGCAGATCATTTCCAAATGTTGGTATCTCTTCTCACATGAAGGCACAACCACTTTTCGTGAAGTTTTAATTTTAGTTGTGTAACACTTTTTTCAGTTTGTAACTTCAGACAACATTTTTTAATTGCTGAGGTCGGAGAAAGGTCTTTCAAGATCACGTCAAAGTCATCGTGTAAGAAGCCTGCCCTTAAAGTGCGTTCGCAAGATTAAGTTGTTACTGACATCTATACGTCGTTACTTAAAACGTCTAAGGCGGCTGTAATAAAGCCGGGATTAGTTCTTCTGTTTCTAAATCCATGTTTTTCCTGTGTCTAAAGCTTCTGAGCTATCAAATTTATAGAGGACTTCGGCCACAGAAGGAACAGAAATCTGGGAACAGAAGATCGGTTCCAATAAAGCCTCCCCTTACTCCAGTGTGCATAAGATAAGAAAGTGTGATTGAAAGTTCCAATATTTGAAAATCAATACTATTCATAATAAGTGTCGTTTTAGATACATTTTAATTATTCAAAATAAGTGTCATTCTTGACTTTGTATGTATGTTTATAATTTTACTTCCAAAATTAATCTTTAATTTTTCTCTCATCTTAATTACACAGATCACAATTTCAAGGTAATTTAATATGTAATTTTTCTCAAAATTTCTTATTAATATGCAAGTTTTCTCTCGTTTTAATTACACAGATCACAATTTTAAGGCAATTCATGAGAGTATTAATAAGGGTATATTTATAATTTCATTAGCTTTTTATAAAACGACACTTATTATGAATCGGAGGGAGTAGTAGTAAGTTGAGCACATTCAAGTTATCAAAAGTGTCAGTTCTAGGAACTGCAAATTTAGGGTCCGGTTTATTTAAGATGCACCTACAAGCCAGTGATTGTTGATTTTCAAAAGAATTAAACTATGCAATGGTATAGCAAAACATGAAAATTGTTATCATGTGAAATAGCTGATGGAATGGAATATGTTACCAATAGTCTTGACAAGAACATGAACCATTCCTAAAGTGATGGAATCGAAGCTTGTCTCGGACAACAATTTCTCTGTTAGTAACAACTGAGATGCACTTAATTGCTGAATGACAGTCTTCACACATTCGAAGGTTCTTTACTATTTTAAGGGTTGTTCCGGAGATGGTTTTCAGTAACCCAAATGCTATTGCAAGCTTCTCGCTGTGATATCTAAGTGCATATTCTCTCTCTTCCTCTTCCAATTCGTGCATTACCGAATCAGCTACAGCTACATAACCTGCTTCTCTACACCGCCACATCAACTCATCTAAATACTGATAAATTTTGCTCGTCTCAGGGTGACATTTATCACCCATGCTAAACAAGTAAGTCTTTTGATCAATTTCAATTGTGCTATACCCAACTTGCTTCTTTAAACGTTTTCGTATCATAGTGTTTCTAATCACCTCTACTCGATCCATTCTACCTGCCAAAGCACATATATTGGAAAGCATCACATAATGACCTGGATTTTCTGGTTCAACAGCAATGAGACGCTCAGCAACTTCAACTCCAAGATCAAAATTCTTATGCATTTTGCAAGCCCCAAGCATAGCAGTCCAGATAGCCGGTGCTGCCTTTTTAGAAACTGTTTCTTTGATGAATTCGTATGCTTCATCAAGAAGCCCTGCTCGACCAAGCATATCCACCATACAAACGTGATGTTCTACTCCTGGCACCAAGTGATATTCTCTCATACTAGAAAATGCTCGACGCCCTTCATTTACTAGTCCCGAATGAGCGCAGGCAGACAAAATAGCAATGAATGTAACATTGTTGGGGATTGCTTGACTCCGTCTCATTTGATGAAATAACTCGACTGCTTGGACACCATAACCATTCACGCCGTACCCAGAAATCATAGCCGTCCAAGCAACCACATTCTTTTCTTTCATTGAATCAAAAACTTCTCTTGCTTTCTTCACATTGCCACACCTTGCATACATATTAATTAACGAAGTCCCAATCATTACATTCAAACCAAAACCATTCCCAATAACATGCTCATGGACCCAACTCCCCAGACCAACTGCTCCCACCTGAGCACACGCCGATAACACACTGACAAACGTAGCTAAATCCGGCTGAAAACCCGATTCCCTCATCTTATCAAACAATCCAAGGGCCTTTTTGGCAAGCCCATTTTGCTCGTACCCCGAAATAATCGAATTCCAAGCAACGACACTTCTCTCCTGCATTTTATCAAACACCTTCCTCGCATTCCCCAAATCACAAGACTTAGCATAAAAAGACACCAAAGCAGCCTGTACGTACACATCCAGCCCATACCCACTAACCAAAACCTGCCCATGAACAATTCTACCATGTTTTGAAGCAGATAAACCGACACAAGCCTTAATAACAGACGTGAAAGTATAACTTGAAGGGGAAACACCAGAAAGAAGCATGCGACAATAGAAGTAAAGCGAATAAATGGTCAGGGCGTTAACTTTGGAGGTAGTCCTGATCAGGGTATTGAAGAGGAACGAATCAGGGTTCGAAACCGAGAAAAAGATTCGGCGCGTGTAGTCAATTGAGCCGGCAGTGCAAGCCAAAGTGAGGAGCTTGGTCAGAAGAGAACGGTTTTGACCAGAGCCAGCGAGTATAATGTAGGCGTGGACTTGTTGGAGAGGTTTAAGACGTGGGCCTGCGCGAAGAAGGTAATGGTACGCTGGTGAGTGAATGTGTTTGGTTTCCATGTAAGTTTGCCATGACAGCTTGGGAGCTTGATAGATACAAACCAGTGCTTGGTGCTTTGGCACGCAGGAGTGACGTTGGTAGAGCTGAAAACGCACCGTCTCGATTGCATTTGTAATCGAATTTATTTTCATTTGAAATGCACTTGATTCACACTATCCATTCGATAGAAAAACAAACTAAAAATTGCAGGCTGTGGGGTTCGAACCCACGCGCACTTATGTGCAGAAGATCTTAAGTCTTCCCCCTTAACCTCTCGGGCAAACCTGCCAGCCGAAAGGTCATGAAGAAACGCTTATATATATAATAGAGTTCTTTGGAAACGTCCTGGCATGTGTGAGTGGTACTAAATATTGCCTTCCAGCGAATTGCAGGCTTAATTAACTCAATCCTATTCAAGTTGTTCACAAATGAAGCTCCAACTTCTAAGGAGCTTCATATTAAGTAAGGATGATTTTAGAATATTCCAGTTATGTTTGAAGGAGTGTTAATAAGAAATTAACAATATTTCTATATGCAAAACTTAAATTGAAGAAGAATACGGTTTATGGGTTCTCTTTATTGAAACTATGTTTTTTTTTTTTCTAATTGATCCAAAGTCTTGAAGAATCATACATTTACCTCAAGGATAGTTAGCAACACCTACAAATAATATAAATACAACTTTTGTGTTAGCTTTTAACACATGTTAGTAACATATTTTTATGCGCAAAAAAAGATTAAGTTATTTCTCAAAATGTTAGTAACAATGATACGGACCAAAATATTGAGAAATTTCATAGACTAATTAGCAATTTTAAAAAGTTATGGACTGAATTAAAAAAAAACCCCTAAAGACACCCAACGTTTGTTCACTCTGCTTCATTGTCTACTTCAGTTACAAAACCCCGTAACTTTCAGCTGTCCTCCCTCTTCTTCAGTCTTCACGTCTTTGCCCCTGGAGTCACCCACGCACGCCTGTCGCCATCCTTTCAGTATCCCATGCACACCCTCCATAACTTCGCTTCCTCTACACACGCCTATCGTTGGGAGCTTGGGATTGCTCGCTATCGCTGCTCTCCAGTCTCCACCGTCGCTGCACGTTGGCTGTTGCTCTCCTGTGTGTCCAATACTCTAATCAGCCAGTCTTTGACTCCCTGGAGCAAATTGCAGAATCCATATTCATCTGCATCTGGTTGAATCAAACGAAATCGACCTGACTTGACCCATGAACCTTATTAACTTAATTACAATTTGTTTGATTTTTTGCGTGTTTTAGGTTGTGTGTTTCTGCTTCATATTGCAATTGTATTTTGTTTTGGTTAACTGTTTTGTGAATTGTGAATGAATTATAAAATAGTTGGAATTGGTTGTTTTTTTTTAAGATCAAAATACTAAAATTTTCATTCACGACGATAAAACTCACTCAGAAATTGAGGAGTAGATACGCAAAGCGAATAGAAGCTCGAGCTAAAGAATGAGCACGTCTATTGACTTGCCTACAAATCCATCTATAGGAAATATTCGGTAGCGATAATAACAAAATCTTACAATCACAAATAACAGTACCCAACTCGGAAAAATCAAAGTCCGGTGAGCTAAGTGCGAAAAATAAAATTTGAGAATCTATAAAAATAGTGTCACCGCCTTCAATGTGTTGCTGCCTTAGAATTTGCAAGGATTGTCGAAGTGCTAGTGCTTCCGCAATCAAGGGATCCGCACCAGCACCACTAGGGGTGTTCATGGTAGAGTAACCTGACCCGTTCGTAAATAACCTGAACCTGAACCTGAATGTCAGGTTCGGCAATTTTACGAACCTGAACCTGAACCTAAACCTAAAGAACCTATAGGATCGGTTAACCTATTTTCAGGTTCGGTTCTCAGGATA
>JANIPN010000002.1:45529978-45540883 GCA_027478595.1 Erythroxylum anguifugum
AAAACCTTGAGGTCACGAGTTCGAATCGTGACCAAAGAGGACAATACTGATTTGTGTTGGATGCCGTGGTATAACCCCCAAATACACACCGGGGTATAACCCCCAAACACCGAAGAGGTGGGGTGTGGGGTCCAACAATCTTCTTCCATTTGAGGAAAATTACTAGCATTTCATCCTTAGTCTTCATAGTATTCACCTATACTCTCCGGAAAAAATCATCAACAAAGGTCACATAATAGTGTTTTCTTTGGAAGGTCCCACACATCAAAGTGAACATAATCTAAAATAACCTTCGTATCATGGATTGCAGTGCTGAATTTCACTCTTGTCTGCTTTCTTTTGACACAATGCTCACAGAAGTCTAATTTGCAGGTCCAAGCTCCTTTCAATAATCCTTGATTTACTAACATGTTCAAGAATTTTTCACCTGCATATCCTAAGCGTATATGTCACAACTTGGCTGCTTCTAGCTCTTGATCATCATTAAAAGCTACTGTTGTTTATCCAATAACTGCATAACCTTTGTAATAATATAGCTTATTATTTCTTTGAATTCCTATCATTACCATAAGTGTAGTAAAGATGACTTTCGTTACTCCATTTTCTACATTTATAATGTAGCCCTTTGATTCTATGACTCCCATAGAAATGAGATTCTTTGTTAAACTTGGCACGTATCTGATATCTGCCAGAGCCTTAGTTGTTCCATTGTGCTTCCTTAAGAAAATTAAAGCAATCGTATTTGTAGTGCAGCGATTGTCATTTACTGTGTAGATAACTCCACCTTCTAGGTCTCTAAAACTAAAGAACCAATCTCGATTAGGACACATATGATCGCTATGACCTAAATCTAATAGCCATAGACTAGAAGCGCTTATTGAGGATGTAACAACCAGTGAAAGATCTGAGTCTGCATCTTCACATTCAGCAACATTTGAATTTGCAGCAGCCTTTCCCTTATTAGGTTTGTTTTTATTCTTTAGCTTTGGACAATCTTTTTTCTAATGCCTTTTTCTACAAAAGGCACATTCATCTTTGCTCAATTTGAGCCTCAACTTCGATCTCCCTTTCTTTTCTTTAGTTTGGCTCTGCGAACGATCTTTGACCACCAAAGCTTCAGTTGCTGCACTTGTACATTCTTCCTTTGTCTTCCTTCTCAATTCATGATTGTACAAAGCAGTTCTAACTTCACTAAGAGACACAACAACCTTCCCATGAAGTAGAGTAGTTTCAAGAAACTCAAACTTCTTAGGAAGGGATCCCAATAACATCAAAGCTAGACCTTTATCTTCAAATTTCACATCCAAATTCATTAAATCAGTAGCTAATTGATTAAATCCCTACAACATCAAAGCCAGACCTTTATATTCAAATTTCACATCCAAATTCATTAAATTAGTAGCTAATTGATTAAAACTAGTGATGTGATCATTTATAATGTTTTCCAAAACATAAGAGAAACAAAATAGTCTCTTCTTCATATAGAGCTTATTTTGACTGCTTTTCTTCAAGAATTTTTCCTCCAACGCATTCCACAATTTAGATGCAGAAGTTTCTTTCAAGAAAACATACTTTTTCTCTTTGGAAAGACATGATCAAATTGTACCACGTGCCAAACGATTTATAGTCTTCCAATCTTTCTTCTCAACATCATTTGGATCCTTTTATTCAATGGCAATGTCAAGACCTTGCTAAAAAAGAGCATCTTGAGCCTTACTTTGACACATGCCAAAATGACCCATACCATCAAAAATCTGCAATGCAAATCTTGCATTTTTCATAGCAATTCTTGCTAGAATAAACGAGGTGTAAGTTATTGGTGCGGTCGCATCTTTAATTTCTACCATCTCTGTTACAATTTTTATTCAATAGTTATCAATGCAGAATGCCAATAGTCCAAGGAAAAATCTTTTCTGATGTGAAAGATTAGACCACATCGTAACCATAAAGCACACAAAGAAAAAACCTTGACCCTGATACCAATTGTTGTGAAAACGCGGGTTAATTTCTACCAATAGTATCAAATTCACCTTTAGTACTATTACTTAGGTGAATAGAGTGTGAACGATTATACTAAAAAATCACACTAGGTAAATTCCCAAGAAAAACTGGTGGGGTCACAAACTATCTCACTTAAAAACCATCCTTCTAGATTGAATTTTCCTAGACATATATTTTAATAGAACAATAATTCACTATAACTTTACCCAACGATAACTATTAAATAAAAAATAAAGAACATCAGAATTTAATGAGGTTTGGCCAATTATGCCTACTTTCTCGAGCACTACTAAATTAATATTTCATTATTTTAAGAAAATAATACAAGTGAAATATTACAAAAGGAGAGAGGAAATTTTTGACTTAAGGAAAGATAGGCAATTTTGGGATGTATTTAACTAAGGAGGGGAGGCTCCTTTTATAGCTTTAGGAACCTCCACCATTTCCAAAAATTTTAGATGTTGGATTAATTATAGGATGAGACACAATTGTTAACAACTCAACATCAAGTATTGCTTGTGATAACCCTTGATGGAGTTAATGCCTTATATGTGCAATTAGGATCTTTTGTGGTGACTCATTTATGTTCTTTGATAGTGTTCATGCCATTTAAGGTGTATTGATTATGCTTATATGATTTATAGTGGTTAGAGATGGTTGGGCAGGATCTATCATTCAACATTATATTAGGGTGTGTACCAATTTGTTGAATGTAATATATTATTTATGATGAAATTGAAACATGTATTGCTCCATCTATTGGAGAAAATAGTTAGTGTGTGCCTTTCCTAGGCATATACAAGGCACTATATGATTATATGGCACCCTTTGTATGTTACATTTCATTTTTTTAACAATATGCATAATATGTTAGTTTAATTGATAGGTACCTTGGAGATAGTTTATTATGTTAAATAGGCACATGCAAATAAAGACAATATAATAGTATTTTATTTTTATTTATTTATTCTTTATTCTTATTTGGTAGATGCTATACTATTGCATGTGTATTTCAAGTGAGGAGCTCTTAGAGGAACACGGAGATGGAAAGGATATGACTGATGTTATTCATTTAATTGGATATTACTAAGTTTTAGATAGAGAGAGACTTGATATAATGATTTAATGCTTACTAAGACTTGAGTTGTTTATTAGCTTTTGATAAATCTTTTAGTTATGAGTTAACTGATTATTTTGTCATAATACTTATGATATTGAGATTGGTGGATGATTGAAGTCATTTATGAATTATACCTACGTTTTTTGTTTTAGCAATTTGGTTAGCCTTAGTATGGTGGTGAGGCTATTATGTTTAAGCCTTACTAATGTGTTACTTATAGGGAAATTGGTCAACCACATCACTACGCTGGTATGCTAATGTGTTAATAAACACCTTTGTTACACATTTAACCTACATTAGCCAACCAATAACCTTTATTGATCAACCAATCCTTCTAAAATCATGATTTTATCAACTTTTGATGCTCATACTTGATTTATTTAATGTAATTATAACTAAGATCAACTTTCATAATGTCCTTAAAAATTATTTAAAAGATTAAATTATTTTAAAAACAAAAGCTTTAATACCTTTGATGAATGAAAAGACTTATGTAATAAAGTAAGATAAAATGTTTATACTTTGTAAGCCTTTAAGATTATTAAAGTGACTAAATGAGATTACAATCAATATTAAAAATATATAATGATATTGATGTGCTTTGATCTTCTTTTGTTCTTGACTTGAATTTTTGTTTAAAGATTGCAAACTTTTAACCTTTTTTTATCACCTTCATAAGCTATTTTCTTGAGTTAAGGCTACATCTTGTTCCTACATTGCTTTTGATTAAAATGGTGAACTCATTAACAGTACTTATATTTTGTTATCAACAATAGTTCAACAATCTCTCCCCTTTTTATGTTGATAAAATATTTGTGATATTAGACAGTAATAATAAAATTAAGTACATAATCAAAATAGTGATTGGCTTTCCTTTATTTCATGAATAAAACATAATTCAATATCAAAAACAAAAGTATAGACAATATCAAATGTAAAAGAAATTTCCACACGTGTAGATAAATTAACTTAAATATAACATAAATTACTTAAGCATAAAATACCATATAAAGTACAAGAAATGCAAAATCGCTCCCCCTGAATGTCATCACTAGCCTTGAATATAATATCACTAATCTTTATCTATATTTTTGGGGTAAATATATTAAGTTAGAAAACTTCCAAGAAAAATAAATTGTCATGAATTATATTAAGTTAGAAAACTTCCAAAATTTAATAGCCAATCATACAAAAAGTTCAAAATTACTCAAAATACTAGAAATTAAGTACAATAGAATAAAGAAAATTTATTAGATTGAATTTATAAACAATCAATTTGAGAAAGGCGTAAAAATTGAAAACTCCTAATTTTGGTATTGTGCCTGAACTAAAAGGTTCAATTGGAGCAAAAAATAGCAAGTTTTAACAAGATTAGATGTTGGAATTATAAAAATTGATACTTAATTGAAATATCCCACCATTAATTTTATAAAAAAGTTTCTAATTTTGAAAGCCCCAGATTTTAAAAAATAATGATCAAGATAAAGTACTCAATTTTTAAATCCTAGAATTGCAAACATTTTGCAATCATACTTGATTCCTAAAAGGCTTATACGAATCATATAATTTATAGAAACAATTTCAAGAACATATGTATTATCAAAGTCTTAAAAAGAGGAATTATGGTTTATCTAAAGAGAAGTTGAGAATATATATGGAGTTTAAGCTATAAAGTAAGCCTAAAACATGGATAATGCCAGTTGGTAAGGTCTGAGACAAGGGTTGGAGAGTTCGGGGAAAAAAGGGTGAATGACCTGAAGAATAAATGAAAAGGTGAGAAAAGAACCTTTAAAAGCATGGAGACTGGTTAACCACCTCAGGCTGCTGGTCAAACAATATAAGCATAGTCGACCACAATAATCGTCCATTCTTCTCTGGAACTTAAATTTTCTTTCCTGGAAGGGACATTGGTCAACTAATAATCTATATTGGTTAACCAATGTAGGCATATGATCAACCATTCACGCGATAAAACTCTTTACAACTTCACTGAAACTTTGGAAAATTGATTTTTAAGCACATTGGTCGACCAATATTTTCTAAACTCTTAAAATTAATCTAAACTTTAATTAAAGACTTAGTATAAATTGACCATGAGTTCATAAACATATTTAAAGACTCCTTATCATATTGAATTCTCATTAATCATGCCTAATTCTTTTCTAATTATACAAAGCCTATCTTTACTTATTAGTTTAGTATAAATATCAGCTAACTGGTGTTATATATCATCCAATTCTAATCAATATCCCTATAATCTCCAGTTAATTTCTAAGTACCCACTTAGTCCTTATGATTTGATGATTTCTAGGTCTAACTGTTAAGGTCCACATTTTACTTCTCTTGAAAATGTCTAATTCTTTAGTCATGAAAAAAATCAACTTTTGTAACAAAGGAATTCTTCTGTAATCCTAGGTTCAAATGAGCATTTCTAGAACAAGATCAAATAATTAGCTCTTTTTGAAATCCACGAATGATTTGATTTAGAGGTCCATCCTTCTTGAATTTTGAATCCATTAGACGACTCTCATCTTTTTTTCTCCCTCATCACATAGTTTAATAATTTGCTCCTGTGGGCTGTCTTGATGATCATT
Source organism: Erythroxylum anguifugum (assembly GCA_027478595.1). Taxonomy (NCBI): domain Eukaryota; kingdom Viridiplantae; phylum Streptophyta; class Magnoliopsida; order Malpighiales; family Erythroxylaceae; genus Erythroxylum; species Erythroxylum anguifugum. The sequence continues at coordinate 45,535,694 of JANIPN010000002.1, forward strand.
CTTATTTTCTTCTAAGACTAATTTGTTTTATTCTCAAATACACCTATATATATAACCATCTTTTATATTTTTCTTAGATACAAGGGGATTGATTCATCAACATAAAATTCATAAACTCTTTATAAACAATAAAAATTCAAGAACTACCATCATTACTACTTACTTTATTCTTATTTTCTTAAATCCCTACAAAATAAGCCATTCAATATGTTTTAAGTACTCAAATGAGTGATAAGTGATATTTTTTATAGGATTATCTAAGTCATTTTATGTGATAATGTGAATGTTTAGTATACATAGTAGGATGTGTAACCTATATTTTATGTTATTTTCATATAACTTGCATATGTATGTGATTGTATATGATAAATTGCATGTTATGTTATAAATGAAGGTTTTTAAGCTTAGGTTTTCCATGCTTTTCATGTGTTTTGATATACATACATTTTGCATGGTTTTTTGTTAATGTTTGGGCAAGATTTGGACCTTATTTATATTGATCATCAACTTAATTGCATATGGACTTGTTATAGGTATCAAAGAAGAAAAGAAAATAAGGCTGAAAAACAACCAGTCATGATCGTGACCAAATTGGTAGAAGCTTTAAATTTTCAATTTTCCAACTGGCAATTCCAACTTGTTCCACTTGCATCCTAAGCCTAAAAACCCAATTTTAAACCATAGAAAAGAAGAGGGTCACGAAAAAAACCAAAAGGAGGAAGATAGACACATTTTTTGGTGGATTTCCAAGGAGAATCAGGTGATTTCAAGAGATTTTAAAGTTGTCACACTAAGTTCCAGCTTTGTTCTTCAACTCATAAGTCTTCTATTCTCTCTTCTCTCACTTGTTTTTGTTTAGTTATTGTATGGAGAAGATGTATGGACTTGTTGTGAGGATGTATTTTATTTTGACATTCAATTTTTTAAAGTTTTCAATTAATGATTAACCTTTTTAAAATTCATATAACTTAGAACACAACTTTTTTTTTTATTGATGAAGCTATGAGCACAATCTGGTGGACATATAATATTAAAAAACATTTTGAGTTGAATTATTTTGAATTTTAAAAGGTAATCACTTTATTAAAAATTTTAAAATGTTTGATATTAAATTGAAAATATCATAAAAGATTAGGCATTGTTAAATTTGTTATCCCTAATTTAAAATGTGAGTGTGTTATATAGTGTACTTAACCATCGTGCTGCATGTCTAAAATCTATTTGTCATTAAAGCACGATTCCTACCAAATGCTACTAAATGTTAGAGGTTACTGCAAACTCTATAAATTAGCTTAATTATGTTAGACAAAAATAGGTAATTACTAGAATCTGAAATGCTAACTTAATATTTATTCTCAATAGAAAGAAGCCCACAATCCAGGACCCTGGTTTCTAACGGGAAAACAATCTTAACATCTAACTTTATTTGTCTCCCGTTTATGGCAGCTATAAGCCTTGAAACGAAGCTAAGGTCAAAAACACAATGAGAATCAGAAACAAAAAGTTTTGAAGAAATAGAAAAGACTTAACACTTAAACCCATCTGGAACTTTCTTCCCACAAAAGCTAGTCACCATTTCCAGGGAAATTGGAATATCAATAATATGACCCATGATATTAGCTTTGATGGCTGTGCAGAGGCAAAGCGCAGCTTCAAAATTGCCGAGAGGACCAAGTATGTTACAGCAAGGGCAGTTTGGAGCAACAGCATCATGATGTACTAAACCATGCACTATATCTGAACATACAGAGAACTTAAGGGTATCCCTAGAGCACTTATTATGATTTTCGTACTTTAGGGATGCTGATGGCGATTGACTATTTGTAGAGCTCACCAAGGTGAAGAAGAGGAGGTTGAGAGACAGGAGAAGAACTGTTGAAGCTAGTGATTTTGAAGACATACTTTACAGATTAACCACCTTGGATTCAGAAACAATTTTCTTTGTTGGTGTGAGATAAAGCTCGAGAGGTTAACTAAATTTACTTATAAAGCTCGAGAGGTGAATTAAATCTACTTTCTGATTAGTGCTTGTTCTCTTATATAAGTGATACAGAGAGTATTATACACATCAATGTACCAATAACTCAGCATTAGTGATCGGCAAGTTGTTGAAGGCTTCTACTTTCTTAAATTGGTTGGTGATTATTTGCTGCAGTGAAGTGAAAAATTAGGTTTACAAAAAATGTGTAATAGCTTCCTCCTCCTCGGGAGGGAAAATCTCTAAGTAATTTGACTACGAAAATGTAGAAAAGGAGTGGCTTTAATTAATTCTTTTTAAAGTTGTTAAGCTAGCATAAGTTTTATACATTTATGTATCCAAAAATTAGTTGAATCCCGAAACCTTGCACTTCATTTTCATTAGGACAAACATCAAAATTGTTAACATAATATCTTGTTAATCTTTTCATTATAAGATGTACTCTTATCTTACTCTTAATCCTATTATTATAAGATATACTCTTATCTTTTCCTTGATATGATAAGATTGTATAACATAAAATTAGAGATATTTAGTTAGACAAATTATATATAAATACCCTTTGTAAATTGAATTGTAAACATGAAATCTTAAAAAGACTTCTTTTTTCCTTTCACTTTCTACACGATATCAGAGGTCAAAATTCTAGAGGTTTCTTAATTTTTTTTTCACAACATTCTGTTTTCGTATTATGAGTTTCTAAATCTGCTTCAAAAACAAATTTCCATATATCAAATTGTTCTTCTCAAGTAGACTATAATGGTACAAAAATTATCTTCAAAAATTTAACCATGCGCCGTCATGCATTAGGAAAAGTTGTTGAAGTCTGAAACCATATTTATAGGTTTCTGGAAGAAAGAGAAAGGTTAAACGATGTCATTTTAGAACCAACAAAATGAAGTCATTTTAGTCCAAATGACAACAAATCATAAACCCTTCATTCTTGGCCATGCAGTGATAATGCATTGCCACGTCAATGAAACGTCATCCTATATCATTATTACACATCATATTTGGAATAGGTGTCTTTTACTCCTTTCTCGACATGTCTTCTATCAGTTCAATGTCAGCAAGCCCTTCTCACTAGTTAAGCTCGATTTAGATTAGTTAACTTTAGCTTTGACTAGTCAAGTTCACCTTTATTCCACTAAGTTTTTTTTATAAACTAGACCAATTCCTTAAGATTTGGGCCATTTTGAATCCATTTTTGAGGTTATGATCAAATTTAATTTCTATAGACAATTTTCTCCATTCTATTGTCTTTTATTGAATATGGATATCTTTACACTTACTTAATACATTCTGAACACTATCAATGTTACATTTGGTAGGTTAAACTATGATTTGTGGCCTGAGGAAATTTGCATTTTTCTTAAAGGAAGGCTCATATGGTGAATTGTTACTAAAGAAATACCAAAGCCAACCAAAATGGCAGGCAAAGAAGAGGAGAAATTTATAGGGCACTTGGTATCTTAAGATGGAATGAATCATCAAATACCAACATGATTTTGAATACATTTGCTAAAGTAATCAAACTAGATTTTCAAAACTTTGACATAGCTAAGGAGGTGTGGGATTTTTTTAAAAAAATCATTACTCTATATACAATGATGCTAATTGTTTTATCTTTATTGAAGACTTCATCAGTTGTAACAACAACTTGGCCAAATAACCCGTAGCTATGTCTCAGAACCTTAAGAACTTCAGGATAAGATTGCACTTGGAGATCATACATGGCCTAGTCCTACTGTAGCCACCATTTATGAATCTTCATGATCATCAACGTATTTGGCATTTATTGATGACTCTTTGAGAGGAATTTAAATCTATTCGTAACTCTCTTCTCCATCAAGGTTCCTTATCAACACTTGACACTATGATCAAAGAACTAATTATAAAAGCGAGTAGACTTAATGCACTTATTATTGAAAACCCATTCCACCTACTAATGATGTTCTAGCTACTCATACCTTGTCCTCCCAATATTCTCATAATTCAATTAAGACACTTTATAAAGGATCCTACAACTACTATAAAAAATATGACCATCACATTGTTAAGTGCATAAACGACTTCGACAAAATTCTTTACAAAGTAATTCATCCAGGCCCTCTTAACCTCCTTACTGCTATTGTTGTTGCCACAAAGGGTCCTATAAAGAGTACTCCTAAATTCTCCTTAAAAGATCATCCTCTTCTGCAACAACTTCAACCAAAGTCTAGTATTGTCTCTTCATCGTCTACCTTATATGTCACAATAGGCACCACATCCTCATAGTACTTTAATTCTACCTATTGTATTTATATGAATTCTAATTCTTCTATTTTTCAATCTCTACAAACACCATCTATCCCACACATTGCTCACGTTGTTCACAATTCCACTATGCATGTTCAAAATATAGATGCTACTGAAACACCTAAATTAGCCTTACCTATTACTTTTCTCGTCCCCAGAATGTCCTTAAATCTCATTTTTGTTGGTCATTTATGTGAATTTCGTATTGAGTTATCTTTTTCAAATTGTGGTTGTACTGTGCAGGATCTATAGACAGGTGAGATCTTTAGGACAGAGCATAAAATTGGATGACTTTTTTAGCTTACTTCCTTACATCTACTGTCATAAATTATTGTTGGAGATGTTACATATCATTTTTGGCATTCTTGTCATGGTCACATTTCTTCTACTATATTAAGATATTTAATTTCTAGTGGTTTTTTAGGCCCTGTTAAAAATGAAAACTATGATTATGTTTCATATCAACTTTTTAAAAGTCATACCTTACATTTTTCTCTTAACAATTATATTTCCTTAAGCCCTTTTAAAATAGTTATTATGATATTTAGGGTCATTCTCCTCATTATACTACGGGTGATTTATAATACAATGTGATCTTTGTTAATGATTTTTCTCGTTATACATGGATCTATCTCAAACATCATTGGTCTGAATTATTCTTTTTTTACTCTCTCTTTGCTAATATGATTCAGACTCAGTTTTCTTGTAAAATTAAAGTACTTAACTATGATAATACCATGGAATACAAAAATACAAATTTCACCCAATTTCTTGTCTAATAAGATACTATTATCCAAAGGTCTTTTCCAGGTACCTCTCAATAAAATAAATGTAAGTAAAAGTCGTGTGCAAGTCGACTTATTCCTTAGATAAGTCGACTTACACATGTCCAGTTCCGATAAGTCGACTTGTAC
>JANIPN010000002.1:45554441-45565010 GCA_027478595.1 Erythroxylum anguifugum
AGCTTCAATAAATATTAATATTATAAAAAATTATGGTATAATTTTCTTAATGATTACCAATCAAGAATGGGTAAATATTTGGATCACAACAATTTAGTATAGTATACAACTTGTTTTTTTTTTTTAAATAGTATAGTATAGAATAGATAAATAGGAGGGTTTATGATGGAATGTAAAATGATAAACAACTATACACTATAAACCCTGAATCTAAACAACATTTCACTATATTACGTTATGAACCATTCCATTCTTTCCAAACAACAATTTTTTAATATTACATCCATTTATATTTCATTCAATTAAAAACTTTACATTTAACTAAACATAACCTAAGAGAAGAGAAAATTGTACGGGTTTTGGGTTCAATCTGTTGTTATTCGTATGTCTAATTAATAATATAAGATTCATTTATAATATTAAAATATGTTAGTATTTTTTAAACAAAACTTAAATAAAATTTAGAATTTTTTTAATTATAATATTATGGTTGTTTTTTACGTCACTAAATATTAAATTTTAAGTCAAAATACGACTTTTCCTCAATTAAAGAACTTCAATAATGACTTCCATCTATCAGTAGACTTTTGTTACGACAATCCCTTATTATGATAAATAAACATAAACAGAGAAAATAAATATAACTGAGCAAAAGTTTGTACAATTTAGTTTTCAATACAAAATAATTTAAATCAAAATTAAAAGAAAGTTAATAATCCCTACACTTTCCTCTATAATCTAAGTGTAGATATACTTTTACTGAAAAGGAGATAGTTTCATTTTTACATCAAAAGAAATATTTTTTAAAGGAGGGCACTCGTTGGAACTAAGGTCCGAGGTGATGAGTGTGGAGACAATTTCCTATGAACTAGGAATTTCTTCAATCAGGTTTCCATTAGAAAGGACAAGAATTGTAAGATGGTTGAAGGAAAACAACTGAATAGGGAAACTAATGGGAAAACTAGAAGAGGTCATTGTTAGTCTTGAGACAAAACCATCAACAGAGCATTGAACATAATTCCATTTGCATGGATTCAGTGAGTAGGAAGTAAAAAGTCGAAGAAGAAAAAGAACTAAAAGAGAAGGAAAACAGAAAATGGTAGAAAATAAGAAATGTTAAAAGAGAAGGAAAACAGAAAAATAGAAAATAAAGTTAGTATTATTCCATACATCGGTTTTAAGTCTTGATCTGCTTTTTAGTGGTTCTTGGGTGGCTTTAGAATTGTTGGTGAGCAATCATTCAGGGTTTTGAGAATGTTTGGTTTTTGTTAGTGGATAGAGAACTGAGGTTATGGCACATTCTTGATGAAAAGGAGAAATTGCAAGGGATAACCTTCGAGCGTTTTGGAATTTATTGCAATGAATGGCTGAGGAGACTTTGGACACAGGGGAACACTACTAACCATCCATGGATTCCGCAACCCTCAACCTACAACCAAAATTGACCGCTATATTCTAATCAAAAGTGGGCGTTCATTCTCATAACCAGGTAAGCAGTAACCCAACAAAAAACAATCAAAACCATATAAATGCAGAGGCCGATGAGTAGAAAGGGTACTATTATGCAAACTAACGGGTTTATGCATCCACGGCCACTACAGGCATGACACAGATTCAGGGTCTGTCTGGAATTATTTGACACAATATGTGATCCTATCCAGAGAGGGTAGATTTAAGGTCTCCATTGTTGTGGAGATCCTTTACAATGTCGGAACCTCCTATCAGCTCCCCTTTGTAATAAAGCTGAGGATAGGTTGGCCAATTTGAGAAGACCTTTAGACCCTGCCTGACTTCCTCATCAGTTAAAATGTCGAAGGACCCAAAATTTATACCCTCCTCCCTCAGAGCATTCACAACCTGGGAACTAAAACCACATCGAGGAGCATCAGGAGTACCCTTTATAAAGACCATCACTGGTGAGGAAGTAATCAGACTCCTTAACCGATCTTCAATATTCTCTTTCGGAACAACACCTTTCTCAACCAAAACCCTTCTAAGTTCTCCACTTTTCTGCATCTCGAGCACAATATCTGATCCGCCAATGAGCTCACCCTTAATATATAATTGAGGATAGCTAGACCAGTTAGAATAAACTTTAAGGCCTTGACGGACTTCATCATCAGAAAGAATGTCAAAACTCTGGAAGTTGACCTTTTCTTCTCGAAGGATTTCAACAACCTTCCCACTGAAACCACACTTTGGTTCATCAGGTTTTCCCTTCATAAACAACATAGCTGGGCTAGAATTGATCAGGCCTTCCAGTCGAGAAGTCAGGCTTACGCTTAATCCAGTGGATTCTGAGATGCCACCCTTTGCACTTCCACCAAAACTTTCTTTCGATACATTAGAACCAATAGAATCAATTCCATGATCCCTGAATATTTCTTTTAATTCACCACTCTCATGCATTGATATTACTATATCACTTCCACCAATAAGCTCTCCTTTGTAATAAAGCTGCGGATATGTTGGCCAGTTAGAGAACACCTTCAAACCTTCACGAACCTCATTGTCTGATAATATATCAAAAGTTTCAAATTTAACATTTTCATCCTTCATAATATCAACAACTTTCCGGCTAAAACCACATCTAGGTGCTTCAGGATTCCCCTTCATAAATAGCATGAGAGGATGAGAGTCAATCAGTTGTCTCAATCGTTTACTTAATGCATCACTGAGACCGGGCTTCACTTGGTTTGCAAGTTGGGAAGAACCATTCTCTTTAGCGAACTCTTTGACCGTCTCAAGGACAGTCGGCCCAGCAGCCAAACCAAGGCTGGCTGGAACCGCAGGTTCTCCAGGGTTAACTGACCCAGCAACTTTAGCAACTTTGTTGGCCAAACTCGAAGGATCCGCACCTTCCAGTTTATCAATTTCCTTGCCATCCTGATGAAGACAATACCATAAAGCTGTTTCATCTATAAAAAAAATTATCAAGAGTAAAAAGCAATCTCGCCAAGGTTAAATCAAAATTCGTCCTTATAAGGATCATAACTGTTTGAAAATGATTAAAACATAATAATAATAAAAGAGTTAACACGTTTACAACCAATAATTCTACTCATTCCCGCAAGTATTCCTATGTCATGTTATTCCTGTCTCTAGTTGATTAGTCTCTTTGTTCCACATCACATACTAAGAGTCTACATTTCTTTAGGACCTTTTCGTTTACCAAAATTGAATTCTTGGTAACACAATCGCAGCAGTTAAAAAATATATATCAACTAATAGGCAACATCACAAAACTCAAAGATAGAAAGAAAAAGTGAAATTGGAGAAGGTGGAAAGATTTAAGATAGAACAACCTTGAAGAAAAGGAAAAAAGGCACAGCCGAAACAGAAAAAGCCTCAGAAATCTCCGGTTGGTCTTCAGCCTCAACCTGCAAAACCAAAATCACCCATGAAACCAACAAGAATAGAAAAAGAAGAAAAATTTAATGATGCAAACAGAGAGGGAGAAAGAGAAAGGACCCTAAGGAAGTGGGCATGAGGGAAATCAGTGGAGAGGTGGGAAAAGAGTTGGTCCATGTGCTTAGAGGCCTCACACCATGCCGCCCAGAAGTGAAGGAAAACAGGTGCTGCGGTAGAGAGCAGGTTATCAAGCTCCGCCTTCGACTTCACGTCCTTGACGAACCCACCCATACTGGCTTTGGCTTCCACCGGAGAAACACACAAATTAATCTCTGTGCTGCGTGTGTGTAATAAAATGAAAGGCTTTAGGAATGAAAACCTAGACAGTTAAATAGACAAGTTTTTTATGAATAATATTATTATAGCCATAGATTGCTTGCTGGGCCCGTGAATGTACGTAAAGAGTCAAAAATCAATCATGGACTTCTTGTGTTTTCTCTTTTTCATATTGGCCCTTTAGGTTTTTACTGATTAGTCAAACAGCTCAACTCCTCGTGCCTTTAAATTTTGATGAAGATTACATATTACATACGCTTATATATAAAGCAATTTAGAATTCTTGCTTGCTTGCTTTCTAGTTTCTGCTAACAATCACTTATAACTCTTCATCTAATAAACAAAACTCAGCATCATCAACCTCACATTCATTTTAAAAGGGAAAGTTGAACAGAATGGCTACAGTAATCACTTTCAACGATAAGACATGCTTTCCCTTATGGTGATGCAGCTTAAGTACAAATCTTTGCAACAAAAATTCCAACAAACAAGTGGAATTTCAACAATTTATACATTAGTTTTTAGCAAATTATGATTCAGGATCCTCTTCAGGCACAGATATTGTTAGTACTTGAGTTGCAACCCAGGATTCCTAGAAGGACTGAACCTCAAGGGCGGGCTTTGGAAGAATCAATGAAACATCTAAAAGACCCCATTCTTACAATTATCTTGCTAGGATAGGGGCACCACAAGCAGCAGGAGCATGCTTGCCCTCTTTATAAACGAGGTTCCCTCTGACAAAAGTTGCCAAAACCTTCCCAGAAAGCTTGGATCCGAAGTAGGCTGAGATGCTCTGTGAATGAAATTAAGAAGTCGGTGTTTCAAATGGCTCAGAACTAATTAGGTGGCATGCATATAAGATAAAATAACTTCAGTGATGTTCTCAATGAAATGCTCTTTAGGTGTATTAGAAACATGAGATGGAGAAGTCAGTTTGCATACAGGATGTTTCACGTATACAGGAAGATCATCATTGATCTCAAATTCTACACTTGGCTCCCATACAGCGATATCTGCATGTTTTCCAACTGCAATAGCTCCCTACAAAATGCAGTACAGAATCAGTTGACATGTCTTTTGAGAATGACGATAAGTGGTAAATCTGCATCACCTTCAACTCTTGTCCAGCAAGCTTCGCTGGCCTCTCACTCCACCACATTGCCAACTGTTCAAAAGTTGCTCCATAGTTCCTCCCATACGACCAAGTCACAGGAAGGATGAACTGCACATATTATGATTTTTAGTCCTAAAAAGTAGGAAAAAGCAGCAAAATGGAACTGACTCTTCATTGTTTTATCACCACACAAATAAAGAAACAACTTAATTCTTTTGATATCTTATTCTTTGGGAATATATGCTCCCAAATTTTATTAACATAAAATTCCAATAAAGTCAATAATCACAAAGAACAGCTGAGATATGATAGAACAGCTGAGAGATGATAGGATATGTTCACAAGTAATGCATGGAAATGGATTTCAGGCCTAAACTACTAAATAGGCAGTGAATCCAGAATTACCTAGTAACTAATGATATACTCATCCTAGTGAACAAAATGCATATGCAGAGCGGCTGAAAATCTTCAACCAATGACTGATTCAACAGCACAACCCATTAGGTAAATAATTAGGTTTTCTTTAGCACTTGACAAATTAATGAGATTATCAATGGCCACGGTCGATGAAAGGTCCCAAGCCACTATTAAATACTGAATGGAGGATAATACCCGAAAAAATTTCACATATTTGAAACAGTTACTAGGTTGATATGAATGACGAATCAGTAACCTGCAAAGATGATATACCACCCCAAGCCCTGAGGAAATCACCCTCACTAAGGAGTTTGAGCTCAGGCACAGTTGGTGAATGATCAGAACTTAACATGTCAATGTCTCCATCCTGAAATATAATTTTTAAGTAAAGCGACTAAGAATCATGAAAGTTGAACAGAAATTTTTGTGGATCCTTGAATTTTTAGCTACCAGAAGAGCCTTCCATAGCATTTCTTTATTGGCTGCATCACGAATGGGTGGAGCACATTTAAAACGAGTATCTCCATCTTGAATCTCTTCCGCTGAAAAGGCCAGGTAATGAGGACACGTCTCAACAGTTACACTGTCCCCATCATTTTTGGCACTCTGTGCATAACATGGTGAAGAGGTCAAAACAATTTTCCTTGACTGATAAGGTCCTTTCATACAAAACAAGGAAAATATAAAAGATAAAGGTTAAGCCTATGCACATACATCTGCTTGATTTCCAGTTTTACATACTATGGTATGCACTAATCCAACAAATGCTACGAAGAGCAACAATCTACGTGAAAGTATGAATGGAAAGTAAATAACAGACCTGACAGAGAAAAAAGAGTATGAATCCAAATAACCTCCTCAAGCTGGAAACTGATGGAATAAAAAGTAAGCAGATGAAAGAAGTTACCCGCAAAAGCTGCAAGGAAGAACCTGCATCAGACAAATGAACAATATGAAGATGAGCTCCTTCTGCTGAAGCACCAGTTCTTGTGTCTTTAGATACAGTTAAGAGCTCACTAATAGCTGCCTCCTCCCTGGTTAAGAAATCAAGTATCATCCTCTCTTTAGCACTAAAACAAAAAGATGAAGCTAATTAAGCATTTATAATAAGCTTATAGATGAAGGGCATGGCAAATTTGCCTCTGCTGAGATGTGAAAAGGAATCAAGAAACTGGAAGTATATGAGTTAACTACCATTGATTGATTTAGTCTAAGAATTACTCAGATGTTCCTGCCATAAACAATTTACATGTAAGTTCTAAATTTTGTATTTCCTCAAATGGTAAAGGATTCATCAGATATAAACCATGCTCAAGTCATTGAAATAGCACATGTTGTAATCAATCACATTAATAGTACTTCATTTGCACCATCTTCAGATATATACCCAACAGAATTGAGGTTTGTTTAGACCAATAGGAAATGCATATATCAATGAGTTTTAACTAGTTACTCGGACACTAGCCCACATGGCCATGACAATATTTTACCATGATGGTGGCCTTGTCTTAAGATATGTGGAGTAAGAGCGGGGGTTATCTGCACCATCTTCTGAGTAGATTCCAGAATCTTGCTGAATCTCTGCATGAACAAGTAAAGGTCTTCTATATTTTGCCAGAACAGCTAGTCCCTCCTGCAGAAGCATATGATAATAACCTTATTAAAAGACCTCTTTCAAGTGTTAGAGGTTCTTCTTTAGACAGACTCAACATTTGAACTAAGAACAAACTAGAAAATAGAAAGAACAGTTAAGAGATCACAGATATGATAAGGTAATATATTAAATAAGTGATGCTGGAAGATGCTTAAGGGCTAAACCTTGATATGGCTGGCATTGGTCATAGGGAAGTCGTTGATTCCCGAAGGACACATAAAAGACTACAAAACAATAAAAAAGAAGTTGGAATGAAACAATCAGATAATCAAGACCAAGAGAAATCAGCTGACATAACTTTTCTTCGCAAAATGTAAATAGACGTCAGCAAATGTTGATGCAGGTGTATCAAAACTGCAAAAGATGGAAATAGTCTATCGATAGTTTATGGTACAAATTGATAACAAAATAAAGTCATAAGTAAGCACTCACATCTTGGCTCACATTTAAGAATTAGTTTACAACAATCTTGATGAAGAGATTTCTTGTAGTATGATATGTTAAAAATACTACCAAATAGCATACGAAGATCATTGACACATCCTTTTAAGATGATTACCTTCAATCCAAGAGCACCTGCATTTAGAAGAGCTTCAAGAGAGCTTCTGTTGAATGCATTTTCAGGAACTAGGCCCCCCCAAAAACCTGTTTATATCAAAGTTCAGACGAAAATTGGTATAAGTGCAGCCCCAAAAGAGCAGATTGTTTCAAGAGCATACCAACATCAACATAGATATTATTCGCTGCAGCCTCAATCTATTCATGTATGTCAAACAAAACAAAAACCATTAGTTAGTCAAGTAATCTCATTTCCAACAAGCAAAAGATAGTGCATATAATCATGATGAAGGGAATAGGAAAAAGATCTTCATCAAGGCACAAAAAAGGTCCAAGTGCATGAAAGAAACATGTTTAAGCTTTGCAAGATCTTTTGAACCAAATGCAGTAATGCTACTCACAGGAACAGATTCTTAGATGAGCCTCCTCACCTTGAGCCTTAGAGTTTGAGCAGAAACAGTCGAAGGGAAACTGTTTAGAGGCATATCAACCAATGTGGTGACACCACCTACAGGTATATAGTAAAATGGAGTGAACACAATAACATCAAAACAAAGTGTAAAAGGGATCGTACAGAGCTTAAACGTTCAGTACTTAAAAAGGACAAGAAAAAAATGCAGCATGGATCTATATTAGCATCCCTTCTCTCAACTCAAATCAGAGTGCATTGTTAAATCACAATGAAACATAACTTCTTCTCATGAAAGATTATCACTTGAGGACTTTTCTCCTTTATCAATTAGATGTGCATTCAAGTGCTAACAGCCATAAGAAATTACCAGCAGCAGCTGCTTTAGTCCCTGAAGGAAATCCCTCCCATTCAGTTCTTCCAGGATCATCAAGATGTACATGCCTGCCATGGTCATGTAATATCATATTTCTCGATTATGTTTCAACGGTGAGAACTAGAAGAAAAGAAATAAAATTTCGGTTAAAAAAATTTCATCTTACACATCAATCAAACCAGGCATAAGAACAGCTTCTTTATAATCAAGTATTTGATCTGCCTTGGAATTTCCATGAAAATCTTCTCCCTTAATTATGGCTATGATGTACCCGTTCTTTACCTCAACTGTTAAGTAGCAAGAGTTTATCTAAGTAAAGGTTGCAGCACAGCATAACAAAACAGCAATACCAACAAGATCAAGTACTAGCCGCGGTGGCACTATCAGATGTTACCATTTGATTGATTGTGTATTTAGAAAGAGAAAAGGGACTTTTGTGCAATCTTAATAGCTAAATACACACCTTTGCAATCAAATATCTGTTTGTACATCTGAAAACAAGTGAAACTCAAACAAACCTGCACCAGATATGATCCCTTGCGGTGTCACAATCCTCTTGCTGGTTAAGAAGTAGTGGCTGTGACGAAGAAGGCTGCAGTCTGTGTGAGGAAGCTGCAAAGAAGGGTATCATGCTAGCCTGAAATTCATATATATATATATGTATATATATCTAATGATTAAGCATATATGAAGCCATCAATTTGCTCTTTTCCAGGTCCCAGGAAAAATAATTGCTAAAAGTTTATAGAAACCCACTAATTCAAATTTACAATCCGTTTCACATAGTTGCAGTGCATTCATGTCACGTAATAACTTATCAACAACAACAAGAGAAGATCATGAAAAGGCTGAACACTACAAAAGCCAAAGATTGAAATAGCTCCCATTATCAGCTGCAAGGATAGGAACCTACAAAACGGAAACCTACCCACAAGACAACTACCGAACTTACAGTTGACTCCCAATCCCCAGGAGTGTTATCATGCAAAAAAAAAAAAAAAAGAAAAACACACACACACATACGCACAAGCATATTAATAGCAACATGCACTCACCTTGGAGGAGTTGTGAACATAGAAGTAGAAGATAAAGGAGGCAAGAAGAACAAACAGAGGTAGCAGACGCCATTGAACAGGGTCCATTACCTTCCCAACTCAACCCTAATGACAGCTTTCCCTCAATCTGTTAAATTCCTTGTCAGTTTCCGATTACACTCCAATCACAGCCTCGTGAAGTTGTTCTGTCGCACCACTTCCCTATGAATTACTCAAAGCGATTAGTCTTTAAGTAGTACTTAACACTAACGGCACCAAATCATAGGACGCCACGTATCGAATAAGACAGAAGAAAAGGCTTATCATCTCTCATCATTTTTCTATTAACACCTGTCATCGTTTGTGCATCTTCGTATCGGGTTGCAAATGGTAAGTTAATGAAGATGGAGCAAGACAAATGTCGTTAGTGATAAATAAAACCAAGATGTATCAGGGAGTATAAAGGATGGGATCTGATCGTTTTCCTTTCAGTTCCGTTTGATTTTGCAAATACGAAGATGTAGGAGCGAACTGATAGTACAAATGATTCCAAGTTCAGACTTCAATAATACAAGAGATCTGAAACAGACTGCTAACTTGGAAGAATCCTACAGCTGACTGAACCAAAATTGACAGCCTCGGCATGTTCTATAGTATAATTAATCAACTTATACGTAGGGATTTTACTTTGGGGGTAGTGAAAGAGTGATGTCTAACGGCAAAACAGCTGTTGACATTCGCCCAGGACCCAGGTAGAGGATTGTAATGAATTCATGTTAGTAAAAGCTGTCATTCTCAACAATCAATTGTTAAATTACCTGTAAAACTTGCTGTGGAGTGTGTTTCGTTAGGGAAATTATAACAAACAACTTGATGTGCCATTGTTGTGAGGCATTTTCTTTACCATGCTTCGTCAGTTCGTCTTCCTATTGTCTCTGTAAGAGGCTTAATAAATTGATCTCGTAGGTTTTTGTTTCAATCCTAAGTTATATTTGGGAGTTTAGGATGGAATGGAATAGAATGACAATTAATGGAACGGAATGGAATGGAGTGGAATGGAATGGAATAGGAT
The DNA here is from genome assembly GCA_027478595.1 of Erythroxylum anguifugum. Lineage (NCBI taxonomy): Eukaryota > Viridiplantae > Streptophyta > Magnoliopsida > Malpighiales > Erythroxylaceae > Erythroxylum > Erythroxylum anguifugum. Next base: position 45,564,763 of record JANIPN010000002.1, read on the forward strand.
GTTCATTGTTTAGAAGTTTAAATAAAATAAGAGAGGGACTCCTTTGATCATTGTTTGGAAGTGATACTAAAAATGAATGAAATTAAATGACTTGTAATATTTTTTTTCCAAAATTACCCTTGTAATAAAATATGTATAGTTGCCATGAAACTATTTTAGTAACCCCAAAGCATTTCAAATTGTAGGATGCCTAGAATATAGTTTTGTCATTTTCCTATATAAGCAATCAACTTTCTTGTTCTTTTTCA
>JANIPN010000002.1:45677111-45692480 GCA_027478595.1 Erythroxylum anguifugum
AAACCAATACACCCACTATGTTAATTCACCAATCAATTTGCTCCACACACACAACACCGTAGAAAGCACCATCTCTTAACTACACACACAGTCCCACTTGATTTAGTCACCGTACCTTTAATAGACTTCTAAGTTAATTAGGAGACATGCATAATCCATAAAATTAAATAGAGTTCCACGACACCACCACCACTTCAACAACTTAATATTTTCTGCAACAACAACATCCCAAATACGAATCCATCCAATTTATTCATTTTTCCAGTCATATAATAATTCCAATATCAACATGTCCCATATGTCCAATTAAAATGTCAAAACTAAATAAAGATATATATAATATATCATAACAGGTACATTAAGATCAAGGCATAGAGAAATAAGTTAACTTAGCTTCTCATGAAGATCATGCACCAACATCCATAATTCATTGTCCTGGAAAATATATGGTCATTGATCAGGATAGCATTACTTGACTATTCATTTAAGTAACCATTATATCGAGTACACAAGCCATATCTGTCGATATATTTACCGACGGTTACATAATATGTCCATCGGTAAATTTACTTATGGCCATTTTAACGACGTCTTTGTTCGTCGGTTGATTCCGTCGCTAATTTATATTACCGATGGAATTCAAATGTTTTTCTTCGATAAAATCCGTGGCTAAATGACATTTTTTTTGTAGTGTATAATTCTAAACATGAAATTTGTGGACCTTGATGCTTAAACATAGAAGAGGTCAATAAAAGAATTTGAGAGTTATGCATATTTTTCAATAAAAATATATAGCATATTTGAGAGAGAAAAAAATGACAAGTAAAGAAATTGAAAAGAAAGAAAGGCACAGAGAACAGAGAGGAGATGGAGGTAAAGAGAAAATTTTATTATTTAATTTAATCCTATTTATCATATAAGAAACACACGTCTCACGAAAAATAAAAAATGTTAGATATAACTTAAAGTTTAAATTAAATATTTGTAAAATATCAAAATTCATTTTAAATTGTGTTAAAAATTATCGAAAAAATTATTTATCGTTACCTACTCATGTACTTACAAACTGGCGAGTGAACAGTATACAAAATTTATTCCATAAGCCTACGTTTTCAGTAAAATGGTTTATTATTTTAAGGTTGAAAGCCAATTCAAGCCATACAATTGATTTTGTGCATTAAATATTACTGAATATGACGAGCCTAAGGAAAGGCTATGGTTAACTCAAATGCTATGTCATGAATGACCTAAGCACATTGACCCATCACATCATAGTTTCTGTTCTTATACTTTTACGTGAGTTTATATATATGTCTGGACAAAATTAAGTGGTATAAGGGTAGAATACCTTAACGGGGATATGATGCTTCAACCTTAAATAGGGACAATTAGTAAATAGTAAGTATAGTTGTGATATGGTTGGTCGGGTTCAGATTACCTGTTACTATTATTCTATTCTTACCTTATTTTATGAGTATTTATCTATTTTTTTATTAGATAAATAATAAAGTAAGAATAGGCTAATAGAAATAGGACATCTGTCCCGAGTTGGCTCAGACAGAGAAAAAACACGTGCATGTAGTTGTGGGCCTTGAAACACCAGATTGTTGAAGTTAATATTCATTACAAATGTAATCACTTGTTTCATAATTGCTGTGTCAATATTATTCTATTATATTTGGTCCATATATTTTTATGGGTTTTATGTAAATATATGGACCAATGCAAAAGTATCTTATCTATTTGCATATTCATTGTTACACACATATACGCGTACATCCCGCGTTTTGTGGGTCTAGATAAGATACTTTCTCCAAGGCTAACGATATTGTACTTGACACAGATTTTTTGGTTTCTTTCTGATAACCACATCTTTTGTCTGTTTATCTGTACGTACGGTACGCACGAGGCGGCGATATCCCTCGCGACTGCCGTACCATTTTGTCAATAGCCAATTTGGAATTGAATTCATTTCTTATGACAGATTGATTGATGGCTGCTTGAAAGACAAAGTATAAGCCAATTATTATCACATACAGACAATAGGAAATGAAAACTTGTGGTGTCTGAATCTGCTTCTTTCGCGGTCGTGGATTTATTACAAACAATTTTCCGAAGTCTCTAGATCTTTTTCTTTTGTTTACAATATTCTATTCCATGATGTCCGACTAAATTAGGCTGCCCAGATATCAGTTAACATACTTCTTAGATTGGAAATATACTCGATCAATTGTTATACAGAAATTTTAGCAATCAGCTGATTACATTAACTATTAGTTGATAGCTGATTATAACAGTTGATCTAACTAGTTGATTGTATTAGTCGTTTGTCATTTGACATTTGATAAAATTAGCTGTTTATGTGTAAAATGACTTATAAAGACATAACTTTAAAAAAAATTATAAGGATATGAATATTATATATCTTACTATTTCTTTGAATTTTCTTATAGGAATTTAGATTTTAAATATTGAATTAGACTAATTCAGCAAAATAAATATATAATTACTTTTTATTATCATAATATTTTTATTAATTACTTAATTTAAAATTATTTTATCTCTTAATTTAAAATGAGTAATAGAATTAACATGTGAATATTAATAAAAAATTATATAAAATTGTAATATATTTTTATTTAAAATATTATATTATCAAAACTTTTTTTATTAAATTACTATTTGTTTATATATAATAATTTAAGAAAATCATACTTCTTTTATAAACAAAACAACTATTAAATAATTAAACAATATGAGAAAAAGATAAACATGAAAATAAAAAAGAAAGAAAAAAGAGCGTTAGGGATAAAACATGAAAATAAAAATGAGAGAATTAGGGATAAAACAAAATGGTTGTAAGTTTACCTTATAATTTAAATTTAAATTTATTCATTAATACATGATTAAGAAGTTATGCTTTAATACATGATTAAGGTGCACAAATGTTCTTGCTAATTACTTTTTTTAATCACGAAAAACCATTTTATTATTTTTGGTATTTCGTTCAACCATTTACTAGAAATTATTTGTTATAAGGTTTTTATTTTTTATAAAAAGTCAAAATAAAAAACAAAATGATTCAACAGAAAAAATAAAATATAAGCAAATTAACGATACTGATTTTTCATTGACCCGCTTCTTTACAAGCCCAAATCATATACTAATTAGCCCTTTTTGTGTTTGTTATCCTGGAGAAACGTTATTAGACTTTGGATTGCGGGAGTAATTAGTATATTATAATTATATTGTGTGGTTGGGTCGGCCGTGCTAGGCCCAAGCCCGAACTTAGAAAGACGCATGGGTCGATCGGCCTATTTCTCAATGTTGACCTAATCCTTACAGGTATTCACTATATAAACTCATTATCTCACCATAAGAAAGGTATGAAACATAAAACCTAGTTTCTCTGTTTACAATCACCGAAACCCTTACAAAAAGACTGACCTGAGCGTCGGAGGGGTCTACCGAAAACCAACTCCCGACGCGCCTTTATTGTTTTGCAGGTGTTCTCTAGTCAAAATTATTCAAGATCATAAATCCAAACAACGACGTTCCGCCCCAATAAAATTTGGCTGAACCATAGTGCATAAACAATTCGAGATAAACCTGTTTTCCGAGGCTTGTCAATGGATTTGGATAAACTCGAATCGTCGGTACCTAATTTGGAGCTCAGATATATAAAGTGAAGGTCCCTATCTTACAACATTCCAATTGTAGTGTTGGGAGTCTTTCTCGTTGTTTGGTGGTTAAAGATCATATTGAAGTCTTGATTTTTCTGTTTCCTTGAGAGAGAAGTTGACAATATTCGACAAGGGGTTGGTAAATCCTCCTCAGGAAAAGAATGGCCGAGCTTCTCAAAGTTCATCCAGAAAGCCAAAGCACCCTGACGAAAATTTGAATGCATTCGTGTCTGTCTGTCTTCTAATCCTGCAAAGCATTTCTTGCTTATATTCCACCAAAGAACGATACATCAAAAGTACGGCTTTCTAGTATTGCCATTCGAATTTTTTCTTGTGCAAACACAACTAACTTTAACAGGCATAATGAGAAATGTGAAAACTGGGAGAGACTTGGTTCGTATTAATAGTTAAAATCCCAGATCTCTTATTTGTTCTTTCTGGAGCTGTCTATCTAACAAGTGAAATTGAAGGTTGTTTTGTAGGTATCTGGGAAATGTGAGCAACCAATGTAGTCTCATCAAACAGTATGGTCTAAAAAGGCACGAATAAGGTCATGTTTTTTTATTGAAGCATACAGAATCCTCCATAACCCTGCTCACCAGGTCCTCAAGGATCTGGATGTTGACTTCCAAAACTAGATGTGTCTTTTACTGCTCTGATAAGCCTCTTTATGCTCCTTGTTAAGTCTTCAGCTAGTTGGTTTAGTCACGTTTGATGTAACATTTACTCCTTTTGATATATGTTTTTAGGAGAGTATAGAACTATATTCAAGAATATCAGCTGATAGGTGAGGGTTAATGTCCGACGATGTGGTGATGATAAACCATTTCCATCAGGATGTTATGTTCCACAATGAAGAAGGATTGAAGAGCTATGAACTGAGCATCCAAGAAGCGAAGTTCAAGCACTGCCAAGGATCGACAGTGAAGGAGTCGTGCTACGCTAATTTCAAGGTTGATGTTCATCCAGGTTAAGCATTGGAGCTTGCAAGTAAAGCTAAGTGGGCTCTGGGCAGCTATCTTAAGAGGACTAGTACTTATGATTTCCTTTTCAAATTATCTTGACTCAATGATACATGAATTGATTTACAGTTTCACCATCATGACAATGAAAATCGTCACTGTAATCCAAGTTAATGGCCTGCAAGAAATTACCGATAGCCATTCTGAATAATAGTCTTCTAAGTACATTTTTCTCATCATGAAGAGATAGTCACTTCTCATTAGATCTCAGATCCTGGTAAGCTATTTGGATTGTTTTAGACTCCTTATTCCTCAGGGTTTTAAATACTATGAAGCTGCAGTGCAGCCCGAATAGCTTTTGACAGCCGTTTGTTCAATGACATAACCTCACTACAGTGCCCAGTACTGAAAGATAAGAACGGGCCATTAATAACCCCGTACTGGTAACTGAGGAAGATAACTGATTATCAACCAAAATTAATTTGTTTCATTTGAATTGTAAAGGCTACTTTCACTTGTACAGTTTAAAAATGTTTCATGAATCAAAGCTAGATTCAGATTTTTATCTCTGAAGTACGGAGCCGATAAGATCATCCAACCCCAACCACCGCTGATGTCAAAGGACGTGAGGCTCATTCTAATTTGTCTCTCTTCTCACATGTTTAATTCTTGACACAGTTCATGAATTTGAATCGCAATGCTTTCTCCAGTTGGACATATTACTCAAAGTAGAGAAGCAAGTTGTGTGAATCTCCAAAGGTAATCCGAAACAAAATCCGCCAATTGATCAATCCACATCCACAAAAATCTGCAAGTTGGACAAGTTAAAGAAGGAAGAAATGAATACAATTATCATCTTCAATCCACTATCCTATGTATTCTGATTATGCACAATTCTAGAGGCATTTCTAGGATACTCAACAATCTGAATACTAAAGGACCAATCCAATTAAACTTCCTAACTTTGGCGAAGTCCATTTTCTATAAAGGGTCCCCATGAACTCACAGCAGTAGGCAAAAGGAATTCCAGGAATTTGCATGCAACGATTAAAAATTTATGGTGGCCAGAACGCTGCAAACTAGAGTAGGTAACCAACCTCTAAATCAGGAATTGGATCATAAGCTTTGTTCTCTGTCTTATTGAACAAAGTAATGCCTGTTATTCTCTGAACTCCAAGTTTTGTAGCAATCAGGTTCTGTAAAGTAAATTTGTAGCAACGAGAGTCAAATATACCGTCATCGATTCTAAACATTGAAGTTAGCACTTATTAAATTACTGCTGAAGATATTGTATATAAAGCCATGATGGATCAAGAAGTTAACAGAACGAAGCTCTTACATCAGACCATAGGTAAACTTCATGCTTTCATGCATGTATAAATGATTCACAAGAGCATGATGAACAAAAAATGAATCACTACCGGTGTGACCTGCATATTAAACTGTTATAGAAAGCACACGTAAAAAATTTCTTCATACCAGGGGGAAATTTGTGGTTCCAAATGCATCCAACAGGGGCAATTCCTGAAAATGTGCATCATATGCAAAGATTAGTACAAAAAGTTTTTGAATTATAAGAAATGCCAATCAAAAACCTGCAAATATTTTGTATTTTCTCAACCCCAAAAAATGAAATATATAATAATAGCAGAGAACAAACTTGAGATCACAATCTCACAGGTTAAACCATTTTTGAACTTTTGATGGGATATCCCTATAGAAGTGCAACAACTAGTCTCTTTTGCAGATTGAGTTTAAGATTAAGCAACAAGTATAACTTAGACCAAAAGAACATCTTTGAAAATATAGGTGAAGTTTGAAATCTAGACAGATGTAAGGAGACGCATCAAAGCCCAAAGTAGACAATTACCATTGTCTGAAGGCCATTAATCATTACAGCCTTCTCATCAAGAGAATCATTTTCAGCTAGCCAAACCTCAAAGGGGCCGAGTTTTCTATCACTCAGATTTGTAACATTCAATTGCACCTGCAACAATTGACTGATTTCACTTAATAGATAATGACAAAAAAAATACCCTGTCTTAATGCACTTAATCATTCAAGAGCGGAAGGTAGTAAAAATGATAAAATGTTGAATTGAAAGTTGAATTAAAAGGAAAATGGAAGCACTAATCCTTGATTACCAAAAATGGTCTATCCATGTGGATGGTAGGGGGAACCTCAACAACATGCAACTCAAGCTCTTTTCGTTTAACAGGCTGCAGAAGGAAATTCCCAAATTCTGATTAGAATAAATGATAGATAAACTTAGGTATTTCATACATGAACAGAAACAAGAAATATATATACAAGCACCATACATACAGAACCTACCCAAAAACACAATAGCAGTATGCTTAAATAAACACCAGTTAATAATATAATTCCAACCAAAAGATACAAAGCAACATCATTTTGTGATGAACCAGGAAAATCCAACACATGCTAGTATACTTTTCGCAAATTACTACGTCAACAAGGCAAAGTAAAATTTGCATGAGAATGTTCCTGACTTTATATATAACCATGATAAAGAAAGATCAGATTTAGGGAACATTAACACAGGTAACAAACAAATTGTTGGAGATTTTTCACTTTCCAAGTAAGTAGCTATAAATGGGCGTGCACATCGTACACTTCTTAGATAAAAAGTAATCCACTTACAGAGCCAAGGATTTGTTGCGTTTGAAGACGCCCAGGTTCACCTAAATTTGTACGCCATGTTATTTGAAGCTTACCAAGAACATTACTTTGCACAGAACAATTTGGGGATAACTGCAACTGATAAAGATAGTTGTGTATCCCTCCTCCAGATCTAATGAGGACAGGTTGCTTAAATACCTTCCTATATGCATGAGACGTAAATTAGGAAGTAAGTTGTTAAAAAGACCATCTCAATAAGGCAATATGAACGTTACAAGAATAAGCAGACATAAACTCAATGCATAAAAGCACACCTTGATAATGAATCAGTCCTTGATTCATCTTCATCAGCTTTTAACAATTTCACAGCCCAATGCTGAGCTGGTTCAAACTCAACTTGATCCATGTAAAGATTTGTTTTTGTATGATTTTCAATGCATGCCTCTAAATAAGTGATGTCCTGAGATGGAAGAGACAGAAATTACAGGAAGGGCCAATTAACACCGGCGGATATCCAGACTTGTTTGAAACTTGGTTATTTATCGAATATGCAAACAGAAGTCTTCATAGAAGCCTACAGATATTCTTTAATCATTTTTCAATATGGAGCAAATAGGTAAGAAATATGAACTCATGTTCAACAGCCTTTTCTGTAAAACCCCATAACAAACCAGTAACTCTACTTCAAGGTCAGATTTGGAATAAGCACAAATGTGGTCTTCATTGGAGTCAGTTTAAAAAGTACTATACCTGATCAGCAACTTAGAAATAAAATGATGCATTACAAATCAGCCCCAATGAGAGATAAAACATAAATCATCCATATAACAACTGTAACCTTTATATAAGTAATATTACTCACGAGATTGTTAGTAATAGTCTAATATATAGCTGGCATACATAGTTCCTAATTAGTATACACCACAACAACAAAAAATGAAACAAAAATCATTCACATACCAATCACAACTCTTGTTTAAGAACTATTCTTCCCAGATCAGTGTCTTGCTGGCATTGATGCCACAATACACCATATAAATATTGGCCAGTAAGTTAAAGGATAATAAACTTACAGTAGAAAATAGGATCAAGTTGAACATACCTTGACAAGCCGCACCTGCAGAAGAATCATAAAGACCGCGTGACTTTTTCATTCGTCAAGAAAAAGGATTGCATCAATAAAGATTTAAAAAATTAGTTAAAGGTGTATGAAGACATTCAGATCAGAAGATGAAATAAATTTCTAATGGTATCATTTGGGAAAAGTTCCATGCACGTACAATTACGATACCTTTGTTCTCACTGAAAGTGGATTGGCAACAATGAACTTGAAGAACTGTGGAAGATATTTACGTTCGCCATCACCATCATTGTACAATGCAGTGCAAACCAATCTTAGAGTTGCAAGGCCATATAAAAGAATGAAATTAGGTGACACTAACATGACTACAAACCTAAACAGAAAACTTGTGTTGTAATTACATTAGTCATTTGACAGAACTTACGTATGTGCCCCAAGTTCCTTGACATCATGTTCCACAATGAAATCATAGCGGCCCCCTGCACGAATAGTTTCTACAGGTGTCTTTGATGTGTCCAGAAGAAGGATCCTTTGCCTCTCTGTTTGGATTTCTGCCTACACTTCAATGCATACTTTTAAAAGTCATGAACGTTCAATCACTTCTAGACCTTTAAAATCTTCATGGATAAATCCCAAATAATGAAAATTTTTCTTCACCCGTGGCTCAAAACATATTTTTCAACAAGCACTTTAATACAGCGAAGCAGGCCTTCCATAAACCAACGGGAAAAAAGAGGAACACTAGACATTTGGTGTATGAACTACAAAACCATGCGATTAATTTTTTGCTTCTCATATAAACAATAACATCATATGCACTTAAATAGAATACTACTACAATCATCACATAATCAACCAGTATTATTGACATCATACGCAAAATGAGGTTAAAAAAATTATAACTTGAGAAGAAAGTAGAGGAAGAAGGAAGGAATGAAGGATCACACCTTGATAATGACATCCCTAACTTCAAAACTAGAACTGTTGTTGATACTAATATAACTACAAAACGTCTCTCCCAAATATATAGCCCTACAACAAAAAGAAGAACACCACCAAAAGAAACTATTAAAAGCAGAGGGAAAAATGAAATCGAGATAGGAGAAAGAGGGGGAGAGAGAACCCAAAGGCTTGAGGGAGAACGAGGAGGCCAGAGAGAGCGAAGGAATCGGAGGGGTGATCGATAATATATCGGGAGCGGTAACTGAGATCGGAGGAGGAGGAGGAGGGGTTGATGAAGTGGGAATGAATGAGAGGGGGAAGGTGGGAGGCGGCAATGGGATCGTCGAATATATCTTCGCCAACAATTAGATCGGCGGGGTCGACACGGAGAGAAGTGTCAACGTGGAGCGTAGGCCTGCACAGCCTCATGACTCGAAAGGCCAGCGAGTGCGTTCCCGATGATGTACTCATTACTCTCTCTCTCTCTCTCTCTCTCCTCTGTCCCTCCTCGAGGCAATTTTGCAGAGGCAAGCAAGATGGCAGGACTCGGGAGGAGCTACTAGCACACTATTAGTATTGCTCTCTTACGCCGCCGTTCGGATGAGTTAATAGCTTTTAAGTATTTCTCCATATAATAACAATTTTTTATCCTTAAAAATCATGCAATTGCAATTTGCAAAGTCTTCAATTTTATTGTTTGACCAGACCAGATGTTGCTTTGGCGAATACAAGTTAAAAGAAAAATGGAAGCATACCTGTTTCATTGATAAGCATAACAATATATGGGTAAGGAAGGAGCACAAATCCAAGAAGTTATCTTCAATTTAAAACAATGCCACTCACACTACACTGCTTGACACTGCCTTTTTGCTCAAACACAAAATGGAGACTGATTCAATTTAAAACATTGCCATTCACACTATACTACTTGACACAGCATTTTGCTCAAACACAAAATGGAGACCGATATCTTCCAGTATAATTGATACGAAAAATATTAAGAATTCAATGCTAATAACACGATTAAGGAAACTGGCCCGGACTCTATAAACAACTAATTCAGAGAGGAAAATCAAGCGAAACCAGATTAATATTCTGTCCACACATTATAACCCAAAAAATAAAAGATAACAGATCCTACATCTAGTCTTGTTTTATAGAAGACAAATGGAGAAACAAGCAGCAGTAGAGAACACAAATCTCAATATATCATGCAACAAACTAAATTTGGATGACTGCAGTCGAATCAACTATACGTGACAATTAAGCAGACGGTGTTGATTCTGGTTCTGCTTCAGGTTGTTTGGCGGCTGCAGTAACCTCTTCTTTGGGTGGATCTGAGGAACCATTAGAAGCAGCATCTTTGACAGGCTCTCCTTTCGTTGATGCAGCATCTTTGACAGGCTCTCCTTTTGTTGATGCAGCATCTTTGCCAGCCTTGGCGTTCTTTGCATCCTTGGCAGGTGGAGGAGGTACCATGTGAGGAGGAGGCGTGTGCTTTAGCTTCACAAGTATATGGCGCAACCGGGAAAGATCAGTAGGCTTTCCAGGCTTTGGCCCTTGGATGACTGTAAATGATGGCTTCTTTTCTTGATCCTTCTTTCCTCTTTTCTTCTCAATATTGGGAACTTCGTTAGGGATAAGCTCTGTTATTGCTCTCCAATACTGTTTGTCAGCCTCTTTGTGGAATTTCTCTTGGTTGGCTAAGAATAACTGTTCCATACACAAACTCAGTATCCTAGATGTAGAGTAAAACAGGGCAGGCAAAAGCCCAGAGAAAGATATTTACTTTGATATTACCTTCTCCTTTTCTCTGTTATTAGTTTTGTTGTTCTCAACATTGACCTTTCTCTTCTCATAGAATGCTTGTATATACTCCTCAGCTTCTTCAATGATCTTCTTCCTGATCTCCTTCTCTATCTTCTCCTTCTCTTCAAGTTGTAGAGCATTCTGACTGCAGTAAAATCCAATACAATTACCAATTCTGACTGGTAGACAATGTATGATAAAAGATGAAGATTTGTGTAAACCATATCCATCAGAACATAGAAATTTTGTCCTCTTGGAGTAAAAAAGGAAAAAGACCCCTTGAGCAGGGGAAAAAGAGAAACTAAAGAAATTTCAGAAATAGTCGACTTCTCAAAGTAAAGGTAACAAGCCTGTCAATTTCTGATAATTGCTAGAAAGAGAATTCTATAGAAATTGCCACGGGGCTTCTATAAACAGGTTAGACATTATAGGAATCTCATTTACCTTGAATGGAGTAACTATAAATCAAAATTTGATTCTCAGAGTTCGAATCAGTTTTATATCACCAAAACTAAGGTGTCTTCCAATGTTTAATTGCGCTTGAAGATAATCAAAATTTATCACATACCATTCAGGAACATAGTTTGTAACAAAAAATCATTCCAAGAAACTCAAATACATATGGATCTTAATGTCTTAAATAATCTCCGAGCGAATTCCTAAACAAGGGGCCTTATCACTCATATATTCACATACCCTATTATTACTAAAATTTCTAACCAACTAAAATAACATTGTAACCATCTTGACTAGGATAAAAACGCTTGACCATACGGAAGAGAAATGCCACCACGTCTGGTATCCCAATGACAACTCATATCACATAAAACAGGTATGGCATGAAAGTCCTCAACTCACTCAAAATCCATGGATCCAACTTTCCCAACACAGTAAAACAAAGTGAAACTTGTTAATTTTAATACAATGGTCAGCAGAAGCGCAGATCAGAAACTTTCCATATATTTCTTCCATGAATTATGGGCATGCAAGACTACAAAAATTTAAACTCCTGCACATCTTCAGATGTTAAAACGTCCAGAGTGAAGGAGACAGATCAAACAACTTTACTACTGAGAATTTCTTTAGAAATAGACACTTGAACATAAATAATTAAATATCCTAAATTCCAGTACTAACGATTAAAACCACATAGATCTAATCTTGTATAGTCCAACACAAAGTTATTAAAAAAAAAGTTGAAAAAAAATCTCACTGCCGCCACTCTCTAAGAGCGAAGCCTTCCTCTGGCGTCATCTCCGTTGGAGGAGGAAGCACGGGACCATCGGAAGAGAAGAGGCCATCGTCAGCTCCAGAATAGCCATTGCCGTGGCCATTATCGACGCCGTAGGGGCTCTCGGAGAAGTTAGGGTTGGGATCTACATCGGCAGCTGAAGATCCAAAGCCGAATGCATCAGGAGAGGAGGCGGCGACGTGATCGACGGAGACTTCGGCGCCGGTATTGAAGTCGGAGTAGGAGCCGAAGTTGGAGTAGCTATCGTCGACCTCCTCAAAAGATCTATGATTGGGCTCCTGGATCTCCTCGAACGAATCAAATGAAGCCATTCTACTTTCTCTGTTATTACTGATCTTTCTTTGTAGAAATGTGGTTCTGTCTACGAGGATGGTTCTTGATGCATAAGAAGAAAAGAGTTGCTTATGCTTGACTTTTTATATAGTTACCGGTCACCGAGACTAGAAAAAGAAAAAACAAAGAATTTACTTTTACCTTTTTTTTTAATAAGGGAAAAACTCTAAACATGTAATATCTAACTATCGCATTACTCTGCAGTATACTGCTCCTTGCTTGTCCCTTTGAATGAGTTCCAGGACTGACAGTGGAGGCTCCTGAAGAATATGAATTCCTGGGTTGGCCATGACTGCAAGGGCGGCCAAGTTATCTACGCACTGGTTCCCTTTACATTGCACGTACTGGATTTACATCTCTTAATCTCGTTGGAGTAAACCACGAGTACATGCCAACAAAAGATTATTCATATCAGTGACCAAGCCAGCGTTAATGACTTCCAAGGGGTGGATAGGATGTTAATGACTTCCAAGGAGTACACTTCTAATATGACCCGACGATACTTAAGTGACCAATCTAGTGTGAGGCCTGAGTGGACTTCCCAAAGTTCGGCTGTTAAGGACGAGCTGCTTCCAATGTGTTGAGAAAACCCACCGCACCACTGACCGCGCCAGTCTCGAATTAAGCCACCAGCGGTAGCGATGTGTGACTCCTGTTTAAACGCTCCATCCGCGTTGAGTTTTACTCATTCCTCCGGTGATTTTTTCCATCCCACTAGACTTCCCACCAATATGCCCTGGTTCGGAAACACACAGCTTTCCACTACTCTCGCCCTGACTATCCACTCCACGTACTCCATAACTGCCTTCGTACCATCTTCCAACCAAACAAACTCATCGTCAAAAAGACTTTTTTTACGCCACGTCCAAAGCATCCAGCATGTGACTCCAAAAATAGTAGTCCATTCCCCTTGCATCACTTGTGAGTGCTTCATTAGGTTGGATTTCACCCATACCTCCTCGTCCTGCTGGAAAAATTTCGTATCGACTATCTCCAAGGGAAAATTCCTCCAAAAAGCTAGCACTCTCGAACAGTCCCGGATGACATGTAAGGTGAACTCTTCCTGCCTGTATATGTGACAACTGCTATCTGTTGCAAAATGTCTCGCCACTCTTTGTTGGTTTGTGAGGTGCTTTTTCTTGGTCATGAGCCAAAGGAAAACTCTGATCCGCTGGGGTCCCGTTCATTTCCAAATTAAGGCCTAGGGACTAGCATAACTATCCGAGGTGTGTCCTTCGATTAATTCGTAGGCTGACGCCGCTGTGAAACTCCCATGCTCAGTTTGTCCCCATCTTATGGTATCTTCTACTGTATTGGCTGCATTGGGGGTTATCGCCGCTATATCCATATAGACTGAGGATGGAAGATATTGTTGAAACACATTCCACTTCCAGTTTCCATCCTCGTTCTGCAAGTCCACTACTTTAGCATAAAAGTCGCCTTCTGGAATTAGAGAGGTTGCCATATAGAGTAGTAGGCCCCAATCTTTAACCCAATTATCCAGCCAGAAGCAGATGTGTTTACCATTTCCCAGTTTCCATGTTAGACCTTGATAGACATACTACCAAGTTGCCGCAATTTCCTGCCAAAAGCTTGAAGCCCCTATCCTTTCTATCGTAGTAGGGATGTGGTACGGATCCATACGATATTTAGCCTGTAAGATCCTGACCCATAAGGCTGTAGGTTGTGTAATCATCCCATCTTAGTTAACAAAGCATCATTGGAAGACCTAATATGCTTAATGCCTAGTCCCTCGACCTTTTTGGGCTGACACACTGTATCCCAATTAACAAGGGGCATTTTCCTCTGCTCTTCTGTGGAACCCCAGATAAAATTGCGCATGATTTGTTCCAGTATGTGCTGATAGGTGTTACGCGTGGTACGCCCATGGAGCAAAGATAATCCTAGATATTTGCCTAGATTGTTCCTACTCTTAATGCGCAGGGCTTGACTGATATGGCGCACAGTTTCCGTCTTAACGTTCTTGGAAAAAAAATCTTCATTTTATCTGTGTTAACTTTCTGCCCAGAAGCCTTACAGAACTCCTCCAAAGTCTTATCGATTACTTGCACCTGGGAATCCGTTGCTTCCGCGAACAGAATCAGATCATCTGCAAAGAAAATGTGGGATAGTGATGGCCCTGTAGAGCGCAATTTTATCAGTCTCCATCGACCTTGTCCCACTTCTCTTAAGATAAGATGTCCTAGATGCTCCATGCAAAGGATAAAAAGATACGGCGAGAGGGGATCGCCTTGTCTAATCCCTCGTGAGGGGCCAAAAGGATCAGAGACTGTGTCCTGCCAAGCCACCTGCATAGTCACCGTTGTTACATACTGCATAATGACCTAGATTAGTTGTTCCGAAAATCCAATATCCTCTAAAGTGTTTTGGATAAAATCCCAATGGATGCGGTCATAAACTTTTTCTAGTTCCACTTTGATCGCTAAAAATCCTGTCCTCCCTTTCTTCCTTCGCATCGAGTGAATTACTTCTTAGGCAATGATGATATTATCTAGGGGTGTTTATGGTAGGGTAACCTGACCCGTTCATAAATAATCTGAACCTGAATGTCAGGTTCGGCAATTTTACGAACCTGAACCTAAAGAACCTATAAGATCGGTTAACCTATTTTCAGGTTCGGTTCTCAGGGTAACCAGAACCTAT
>JANIPN010000002.1:45749144-45760669 GCA_027478595.1 Erythroxylum anguifugum
CCTTTCTTTATTTATTCATAAAGTCTGCACACGACTTTTGAATAAAACGCGCTAAAGGAGATTGCCTTTAGGGCACATTTGAACAGTACCGTCTTTGTACAAGTCGACTTATCGGATGTACAAGTCGACTTGTCGGTACTTTTCACGTGTAAGTCGACTTACCAAATTTACAAGTCGACTTGCACTTACAAATTTAAGGCAAGTTAGTGCATTATTACCAAACCTTGGCTCTTATGTGGTGATTTCAACACCACACTCTACTCTTCTGAAGCTCAGGGCAACATTTGTTTGAGAAATCACTCTACAGATATGTTAGACTGTTTGGAGCAGGTTAGGTTATCGGATCTCAAGTTCTTTGGCCATTTGTTTACGTGGTCGAATAAACAGAAAGGAAGGTAGTTCATCCAAAAGAAGCTTGATCAAGCCCTTGTTAATGATCTTTGGATTCAGAATTTTCCCAGCAGCATAACTTGGTTTATGGACCCTTTATTTTTAGACCATACGCCTTTCCTAGTCTCAAACTTGTCTCCACCTGTGATCATCCACCACCCCTTTAGGTTCAACAACTACTGAGCGAAGGCTCCTGGTTTTGTTGAGGCTTGTCGACAAGGACTTATGGACAGCTGTAGGGGAACTATGCAGTTCGGGTGTATGCAGAAATTGAAAGTCATCAAACAAGAACTCAAACTTATGAAGTCTTCTCAAGGCTCAACTGTTGAAGCCATCAATACCACTAGAGGGGAGTTGATTAAGGTGCAGAACCTTTTATCTTTTAACCCTGGCAATCAAAACCTCCTTGACAAGGAGAAACTAGCTCTCACCCATTACCTTCAAGCAGTCAATAACCACTGCTCCCTTTTACAACAAAGAGCCAGAATTAATTGGCTATAAACAGGGGACAACTGTTCACAATTCTTCTTCCATTCAATTTTATCCAGACCGAACCGTAACATGATTTATTCTATTCTTCTCACAATGGTCATGTTCTTCACAATTCGTCGGATATTAAGGAAAAGGCTTTTAGATTCTTCAGTTCCTTACTTAGCACTGACATAAGCACTCATACTTCCCTTCATGATTTTCAACATCTCAATCTTAGCCAAATTTCTCATTCAGATTTGGAGCAGTTAACTAAGCTGGTGGAGGATAGCAAAATCGAGCAATGTGTCTTTAGAATGCATAGTAAGAAAGCTCCTGGGCCAGGTAGTTTTAATGGCTATTTCTATCAACAATCTTGGAATATTATTGGTGGTTTTGTCAAAGAGGCCATAGATGAGTTCTTTTGAAATGGGATACTTCTTAAAGAGATTGACCACATCTTCTTATGCTTGATTCCGAAAAGGGAAAATCCTTTTACCTTTGCCGATTACCTTATAAAGTGGTTTCTAAGATTCTTGCCAACAGATTGAAGAAAGTATTGAATCCTTTGAAAAGTGCCTTTTTGTCGAGAAGATACATCGGTGATAATTTTCTTATCGTCCAAGAGCTTTTGAAAGGCTACTCTACTTCTCACAGCCGTCCAAATTGTACCTTGAAAATTGATTTTCATAGGGCATTTGATAATATCAATTGACGTTTTTTGCAAGCTATGCTGGCGGCCTTTGGATTTCTAGATCAATTTATTAATTGGGTTATGGCATGCATTACCTCAGCTTCCTTTTTGGTTTTGATTAATGGATCCCCTACCCCTTATTTCAAAGTAGCGAGAGGAATTATACAGGGCGACCCTATTTCCCTATATTTATTTCTCATGGCTATGGAAATTCTCAACACCATTATCAGAAAGGAGACCCTAACTTTAAGTATCATACAAAGTGCAAGCAACTCGGCCTCACTAACTTGTGCTTCGCCGGTGACCTTTTTTTATTTTACAGGGCTGATTTGGAATCTATACAAACATTTATGCATGCTCTCCACATCTTTAAACTTGTTTTCGGGCTAAAGATCAACTTGTTCAAGAGCCATTTCATTTTGTCCCACGGAGCCATTACTTTGGAATCCACCATTAGCGAGGCCACGGGCATGAAAATGCAAAATCCCCCTCTTCTTTACCTTGGTCTCCCTGTGTCGACCAAGAGGCTTAACTATGCTGATTGTTGCCCCCTCTTAGAAAGGATACAGAAAAGAGTTAAATCTTAGGTGAATAAGTCACTTTCCTACGCGGGTAAGCTACAACTTATTAAATCAATTCTTAATTCTTTACATGTGTATTGGAGTTCCTACATATTCCTATTGCAAAGCATTATCAAGGAAATTGAAAAGTTACTTCACACTTTTTTATGGAGTCATTCGAATGGCAACCCTGGTGCAGTAAAGGTGAAGTAGGCTGACATTTGCTATCCAAAGCAAGAAGGAGGTTTGAACATTCTATTTATTAAAACTTCTAACCGTTATTTGATTCTTAAGCGGTTTTGGTGGATTTTGGAGGATAATAACACTTTGTGGATCAAGTGGCTCCATGTTTACTTTCTTTAAGGGAACAACATATGTGCTATCCATTCGAAAGCTTCATATTCTTTCTTTCTCAATCAGCTTTTGAAGCTAAGGGATGATATCCAACAGGAGACTTCCTGTGTTATTAAAGATGGACGGTTGGTATTCCTTTGGTATGATAACTGGTCTAGTAGAGACCCCTTAGTCTACCAGGTGAATCTCTCTCAGGCTTTCCCATTGTTGCCCCTAAAAACACGGATGATGGCCTTCATTGTTGTGAACTCTTGGAATCTTCCTAGAAATCTTTGCCACCTTCAGCCTGCCTATCCCCTTACTCCTCAAGAACCTGACGCCTTCTTCTGAAAAGGTATTTCTCTAACCAATCTGACTAGTAAATTCATTTGTGATAACTTGCGTAACTATAGACCCATTGTTCCATGGGCTGCCACTGTTTGGAGCCGTCATTTAACACAAAGGATTTCCTTCATCTTCTGGTTGGCCATTCAAAATAAGCTTTCCACAACGGACAGTCTTCCATATGTGCAAATGGATCAATCCTCCCCCATGTGTTCTCTGCATATTGAATCATGCTTTCACCTTTTCTTTGACTGTCCCTTCAACAAAACCATATGGACATATATCACTGCATTATGTTCTTGGACAACTCCAAACTCGGATGTGGTTGCTATTACAAATTGTCTCTCTTCTCAACCAGCGTCTAGATGACCTGTTCTTACGATTGTCTTGGGAGTTTGTATCTACGCACTTTGGAGAGAACAGAATCTTTGACGCTTCCAGCTCAAATCTTTGACACAAGACAGCTTAATCCCTTTGATAATCTCTGACATTAGTAAGATTGTATTGTCCAAAAATCTCCATTTCTCTTGCAGCTCTAATCTTTGCACAACATTACGTTTCTGAGGTGTGTCCAAGTTGATTCTCGACGGGGGGCCTTTGCAAATCTTGCTGGGTTGTGCTGTTGGTTTGCATTACTAATTTTTCGATAAGTGGATTTCTAATGTTCGAAGCAGAATGTCGCTACACAACTCCTCATTTTCATCCTTTTAGTGTTGTAGTAGCTTATTACTGGTTTGTTTGTTAAGAATTCCTTCTTATCACACGCCTATGTACTCTAATTCTTCTTTCATTTATTCAAAAAAAATTTTTTTTTACTGAAAGGCTGTATTTCTCATTATATTCATAATGTTACATAGGCTCCAATTTAACCATGTCTTATGCTCTAATATTTAAGTGTGGAACACACTTTGGATCACTGTTGTATTTTAAGTTGTGTAAAGCTGAAATTCCTTAAAATTAAAAAAATAAAAGTTTTAAAGCTCTTTATAAGCTTTTTATAGCATCTTAAATCTCAGCCAAATCTCGGAAGAGAAACTTATGCCAAATTTGTGTAGTATTATCAAAGCAATCTATAATTGCCTAAATATCTTTATTTTTCCTTTAATACCTTCAATTTAATTCTAAATTAAAATGCAAACAACAATTTCATTTAAGCATTAAAAAAGTGAAAAGGACAAAATAGTAAAGAGAAAAGCAATTTATTTTGCATTCATATGAAAAATTCCCATAATTAGCTTTTACTTAACCTTGAAAGAGCATATTTATTGAAGTAAACAATAACAAAAAACCCTCCTTTTATTCCTCATAATATCAAAAAACATACATATTACAAGACATAAATCCAATCATGACTTAGGTAAACATAATATCTTATACTTGATGTTTATAAGAAAATATAAATAAAAACAACATAATAGTTTCATTCATAAGTGAATGTACAAATTTAGTAATCTTAAGCACTTAAATATTTAATAGGTCAAGTGTTCTAGTTAAGTTCTTATAAGATATATAACCACAAGCTTGCTAATACACCAAATCTCAACTACTTAGGTTATACACATGAATGAACCAAAAGGTCTTTATTTCTCAGTTGAAATAGGATTAAGGTCAAAGGTGAAGAAGGTTAAAACCAAAGAAAATTATAATATAATTTAAAACAAATAATAGGTAGATGTAATAGTTAAGAACACATAATCTATAGTATACCTTTAAATACTCCACAATCCGCCATTTCACTTTATCATATAGAATATGACTATTGTTATAATATCTTTTTTTTTCCTTTTATACACGTGAAAAATTCAAATGTAAGTATATAAGTCCAGTGTTCAAATATAATCCCCAATTTACCTTTTAAAATACCATTTACTCACCAAGCACCCTCTGGTTTAAAGATAACTTTCTTTTAACAAACTATTTTTATTAGTTTGATTTAAATTTCTTACTAATCCATAAAGTTAGCTAAAGATATTTAATTAGATGTGAGCCCAAATGACGGGTTCTGAAGAAAGAAAATTAAGTTATAACACTCAAAAGCACTGATTAAAGATATTAAATTGGGTTGTTTTTTAACTTAAGAGTTAAAATCAAAGATAACCTTATTCCTTTCCATATTCTTAAAGTGATTTAAAGCAAGTTCTAGATATGTATCCATCTAGAAGAACATCATACATAAGGAGAAATATAGATTAGCATAGATGTCTTAATCACACATAGCTTAAAAGTTCATCAGGTTAATCAATTCACTAAAAAGTTTCCACACTTATCTTTTAAACTCAATTGTCAATTCTAATTAAAGTTCATACATCAAGTTAATTCAACCATTCAATAAATGCCACAATCATACTCAACTAGTTTAACTCCATAACATACATAACAATTTAATGGAATAAATTAAAAGAAATCTTTATTGTTAACCACATCCTAAAGCAATTCCTTAACTCTCCCACACATAAACTTTACATTGTCTTTATTGTAAAAGTAAAAAGGAAAAGGAATTCAATTAGTACAAAAACTAAAGTCATAAATAATGAAATAAATGAAAAAGGATTAAGGAAATAGAAAAGAAAAAATTTGCTATTTACATGTTACATGTTGCTTAATTTTTACATGTTACATGTTCCTTTTAAATCCTTGCATTCTCATAGGCATCATTACAAATTTCCTCTAATCATTGTAATTGTAACTTTCTATGTTCTCTACTTTCATTAATCTTTATATTGAAACTCTTAATATCCTAATTGGCTTTATTTGCTACATGTACAAAATGAATGGATAGAGGAATACATAGAGTTAAACATAGTAAAATAAGAAATTGTTCGTTTGGAAATTTCCCGAAAGAGAGTTAGTATATGATTTATTCAAAGCTGCCACCGTGCTCAATTTCACATGTGGCAATTCCACCAAGATCAATCTGATCCATTCGTTCGTAGAGCTATTTATTCGATTGTAGACATTATTGAAACACCTTTAACAGAGGAACAAGAATCGAAAATTTTCTGATATAAGAAAAAAAATTGAAACATAAGTAAAGGAATAAGTGGGGAAAGGGAGGAGCTTGTCAAACGAGGAAAATGATCCAATAAAGTCAGTTTAGTGGGAGTTGATACTTTAACCATACTTTGAACTAAGTAGGGTATAGATGGTGAAAGGACGAATTGCATGGCAACATTGCGTATGAAAGGGTTCGCAGTCAAATAACTAACTTTCCAGTAAATTGGGAGTTATGACATGTTGCTAGATACTGCTTTTGACATACTTGAATTAAGTGTTAATTCAAGTGACCAACATGACCAGAAACCTAATGGGTCATACACATAGGAGATCCAAAGGATGAGTAAAATGGTCTTGAATGGTGATTCAAGATATGAGAGAGTATTTTGGGATTGTATTGTGATGTGATCGTGGTAGAAAACGTTGCATAGAATAGATTAGAAACAAGTGTTGTTGGCTGCCAATTTGGTCATTAACTTCCCAAAACTTCCATTAATACATGTTATTTATGGTCATTAACTTCCCATAACTCTCCATTAGTGATGGGGGTTATGGAAGGCCAAATGGTGTAGAAATAAAAATGATTTTCGTGCATCTTGTGAAAAAGAGGTTCTTTCTTATACACACACTCTTTTTCTCTCCAACTCTCACAAGAGTTCTTGTTTTTGCTAGCACAAAGAAATAATTCTAACTATCTCTTAGTGAGGATTCATCCTTTTATCTTCGTGTGGACTTTCATTAGAGACGGTCAATGTTGATCGTTGTGGTTTACGACAACCCAACTCGGAAAAGATTAAAGAACGAAGGAGATCGTCGGAAAGGTATATAAACATCTTACATTTCATGTTTTTGTTTTCCATATTTTTATGCATGCGTAGATCTGATTTTTGAGGTTCCGTTTTATTTTCCACTGCCTATATTTGATATATATTATGTATGAGATGCATGATCGGAACCTTATAGTGATATCAGAGCCAACTTGCGCCTTGTTAGATGTAGAATACATGACATGTGAAAACTTTTTTCATGGTTGTGACAACTTAAGATCCTGTAATTTTTTATTCGAAATTAATTATAGAAAAATGATTTTCATGATTTTCTTTCACCAATCTGTTCATAAGATGTATGTGAGATTTTAGTATGATTGAAAATAATTTTAATGTGATTCAAATATTTAATTTCGAATTTACAAGAACATGTTTGAAATCTGTCTTTCTATTAGCTAAACTGATGAGGTTACTCATGATTTTTTTTAATTTGATTCTGGAAAAATTATGTGAACATATGTAGGATGTGTTTATTCCTCTGTAATTTTTGTATAATTATTAAAAATGTTTTAACAATTTTATCAAACAATTTTCCAGATTTGGACAATTTTTCAGAAATTGTATGATCAGTTTTGTTTGATGTTTTTGTATGTTTATATTTCAGTTCTAGAACCTTAAAAATATTTTTATGTGATAAAAATGTGTTAATATGATTTTTTATGCAAGCCTAAATGATTTTGCTCGAAATTTAATTTCCAGAAAAATTTTAGAAGTCATATTTGTCATTTTTGGTGTCTTATCGGTGTTTCGGTGATCATAATAATTTTGGGTGATTCCTAAATTATTTTGATCATCATGAAATGACCTAGAGATGCTTGGAATGATGATATGATGTTTTGGAAATTTTGAGAAATTAATTTTAGTAGAGCAATAGATTTTCTAGTAAGACTAGAAAAATTGACACGTGTGACAAAATTTAAGTTAGTTAATTTTAGACATCAAATAATTATTTTAAGATAAATTAATTATGAATTAATTTCTGAAATTAGGCATTCATGTTAATTAGATTAATATTAATTCCAAATGAAACAACATACAATAGTTACTTTAGCTAAGTTAGCTAAGTTAGTAAAAGGAAGATAGTAAATCTAAGTGTTGGATTGGGCTTTCATGTTAGGATCGATACGATACCATAACCAAAATGACGTGTTTATATATATGCTTTAAAGAATGCATGGTTAGGAGAAAGTGTAGGCTTGCATAATGGATGGTTATGGGCATTGGCCCAATTTGATTGGGCAATCCATATCATGCTATATATATATATATATATCATGCCATGTAGTTATAGTAACTATACGTATATATGTAGTCTATATTGAATAAATAGATTTATCGTTACTAGGATATATCATGGTGACATCAATCATATCAATTCATTGTTTAAATGGAGTCTGTAAGTCCCAAAATTCCCTTTTAGATTTAATATTTTTTTTATTGATCTAACAAGTCTTAATGAGGTCATAGAGAAAGGAATCAGTGCAAAGATCTCTAAATCAAAACAATACATATGCAATGAAGCTGAGAATCATCAAAGAAGAGATCAACCTACATATAATAAATGTTGGTATCACTCATCATTTGCTCAACACTAAAAAAAAATCACTCAATAGAATCCAAATTGACCTATACACAATCTTACAAGAGCTTTAGAAATAGGCACTATATAACTTCTCCAAATCTTGAAAGTTTTATTTTCTCTAATGAAATAAAGATCAAGAGTGAATTGGATAAAAGGTGGGGACAAAAAATCTTTATTCTTTCCTAAAGTTGTTATGATTGAAAAGGCATCAAATAGAATCATTTCTATAAAGAAGGACAACATTACCCTAACCACCCAAAGTCAATTATTAGAGGAAGCAGCTAAGCACTTTTCAATGTTTATGGGATACACCTTTAATGCACAACCTTTAGTTCCAATACGCAAGGAGATCATCTAAGATAGTTTATCATGGCAAGAGAAAGAAATTCTTACTAAGCCAGTCATAGTTTAAGAAATTGAAGATGCACCAAGGTCCCTAAATCAATTCAATGCCTGGTCCCTAACTAATAACTTGGTAATGTATGCCATTATAGAGTTTTTCAGTAATAAGATTATGCTGAAGGAAATAAGTAGAACATTCGTCACACTCATCCCCACAAGAAATTAGCAAAAGTCCTTCAGTTATTTTCACCCAATTGCATACTCTAATTCGATATACAAGCAGATATCCAAAATTCAAATAGACACTAAAAGGAGTCCTTCAAAATCATATTGATTACTCCTAGGAAGCATACGTTCCTGAAGAATAATAGGTGATAACATCATCTTGTTACAGGAGTTTTTAAGGAATTACTCAAGGAATAAAGGAAGTAAGGATTGTAATTTTAATATTGACTTTAAGAAAGATTATGACATAGTATATTGGACATTTATGGTGAAACACTTAGAGCTATGAAGTTTGTACAAAATTATGTTTCATAGATTGAACAACGCTTTTCAAACCCTACTTTCAATATATTAGTTAATGGGGAACCCATTAAAATGATCAAAATCTTTAAAGGGATTAGGTATAGAGATCCTATATCTTCCTACCTGTTTGATTTAGTTATGGAAGTTTTTAACAAACTACTAAAAAGAGTGGTAACTAGAAGCTATCAATTCAAAAATCTCATAAAATGTAAGAAGTTGGGCATCTTTAACTAAAATTTTACAAATGACAATCTTATTCTTAAGACCGAATGGCAATTTTGTACCCACAATCATGACTGTCTGGAAAAAATTCAACAAATTATTTGTGTTTAAAGAAAATTATTTGAAGTGTGACATCTACATATCTGTTAGTCCATCAGACCAAGAATAATGGTTAGCTTTTGTTA
Organism: Erythroxylum anguifugum; assembly: GCA_027478595.1. NCBI lineage: Eukaryota > Viridiplantae > Streptophyta > Magnoliopsida > Malpighiales > Erythroxylaceae > Erythroxylum > Erythroxylum anguifugum. The sequence goes on from JANIPN010000002.1 coordinate 45,758,615, forward strand.
CTAGTTTTAATATATTTTGGCTCCCAATTAAGTATCTTGGTATTCCAATATTGTCCACAAGGCCTTCTTATGGTGATTTCAAGTCTCTGATGGACAAAATTCAAGCTAGGATAGCAAGCTAGAGCACCAAAGCATTATCACTTGCTAACAAGCTCAACTTATTTTCTTAGCTCCATCAATGTATATTGGGCAGTGATTGACTTTTTCTGCGTTAGTCAATTATGAAATAATCACAAGTGCACGACATAGTTGTAGCCAATACTAGAAAATACGAGTCGATCTCACGTAGAAAGTTATTACTAGTAGTTACTGTTATCCTATTATCTAGTCTACGAATTAATTATGATTTTTAATTAAAAGAAAACAAAACTTAAAAGTAAAATAAATGGGTAGCAAGATTGAATCAGAGAATTAAGGAAGCACTTAATAAACTTTTGCTATCAAAAAATTAGTATCTAGGTTTCGAATCCCCATAACACCCTTAACAGATTAATCTTTTATTATGCAATTGTTTTATTAATTTTTTGGACCGTGAAAATTCTTGTAGTATGCTAGTAGTTGACCTTGAGTCTACGAATAACTAATCCTAAAGTTTTCAAACAAATTACTTAGGTTAAAATTTTCAAGATTGCTTTACTGATTTATAAATTCCTCTATTAGGTTTGACCTTATCTGGAAGATTTGTCATCCTATCTCTAGAATTGCAATCAAATCCTTCCAGTTACGATAGATCTATTCATAAACATGATTTCTTAATCTTTATGTGTGAAATCAGGTTGTGATCCTATATTTATGATATATTAGAACATAAATAAAACACATAATCAGATCGCAATATATCAATCAAACCACTTGCATTAATAAAATAATCAAATCATATTAAAGTATCATCCTAGGGTTTATCTAACCTAACATTAAAAGAATTTAGTTACACATGATTGAACCTGAAGTAAAATATAAATAGAAAGAAAAATGAATTGAAAACAATGGGTTCATAATTCTAAACATTCATGGTTGTCTTCTATCGAGTATTCTTGTGAAGTAGAGGTTTGATCTTGTATTCTGATGGATCTTTGGATGAATTTTTTGTGTTTTCTGCTTCTCTAGCTTAAAATTGTCCCTTGAGTTGCCTTTGAGAGTTTTAGAATGCCTCTTAAGAATGATCTCTATGTCTGGAATTACCTCTTAATTTTTGCTCTCCTGAAAATATCAAATATGTTGATGCTTACTAAAAGGATATAGAGGCTCCATGGGGATAAACAATCCTTTAGACAAAATGGGTAAACGAGTATTACATTAAAGGAAAACATTTTTGGAACTTTAAGCTTCCAAGCTTTGCCTCTTCAACAATGAGATTCATAGTCAAAATCAAAAGAGAATGGGGTTCCAAATTATGATAGGCAATAGCAAAGGATCCTTATTCTGGATTAACAATTGGGCACCAAGTGGTCCACTTGAAAATGTAGGCTACTTATACCCCCTTAGGAATTTCCCTTGGAAGAATACAATACTGGTAATGTTTATTGAGCAGAAGGATTTGATAATGAATATCCTACCATCATCTAATCTCACCACCTTTATAGACAACATCACCTTGAAAGCCAATTAATAAGATAAAGTGATTTGGAATAATTCAAACTCTAGTGAATTCACCAACGCTTCATGTAGACTTGTATTTCGAGGTTCCATGATGAATGTTCCATGGTCTAAAATTGTATGGTGCAAGCATCTACTCCCTCGTGCATCTGTCACCTTATGTTTTGTAATGAAAGGCAAGCTTCCCACCATTGACAGACTAAATAAATACATGGCTACTCTAAACTGATGTGTGCTTTACAAAGCGAAACACTACCTCACTGGTTCTTCCAATGCGAATTCACCAGTGGTGCTTGGGATATGATGATGCAGTTCAATAAGGAAGCATCCTAGTGAAGTAAGCAGATGGGCTTATTGCTTATCACTTTCTTATATTGTGACAACCAATGGTGGTTGACAAATTGATTTCTACTTATGTTTTGATAATAACAAATTGTATAGAATTGGTTAAGAAATTGT
>JANIPN010000002.1:45891261-45901477 GCA_027478595.1 Erythroxylum anguifugum
ATTGTGTTCTAATTGGAGATGGATTCTGGAAATTTTGCAGATTTAGGATTCTGTCCTTATTTTTCCTCTTTTCGATCCTTTTTCGTCTTTTTGGTGTTGACAACCATCTGTGAACATTTAACAAATAATTTCATTAATTTATGAACACCAATTTTGCAAATCAATAAATATTAAGTCCAAAATATATGCATTTTAATTGACTTAACAGCTAATTTACAAAAAATGGATTGATCTAAAAAAATTTATCAGTTAGACCAACCTTTAATTCCATAACTTTATCTCTTTCCATAATAAGGTAAAAGTCATCCATGATAGGACGAAAGTCATTAAAGTTGTGAAAACTCCATTTTAACTTATACTAGCTTCACGTCTAAATTCATTTTAGTCAATTGCCTCCTGATGACAGGCCCTTATCCTGATGACTAGGTGACTCACTCGACACCCCATGAAAACCCCTTAGTCGATATCTGATCAAATTGGAAAGTTCCTATGGAGCTAAACCTTTTCTCTTTTTCTTCAATATACTTTGACTCAATATTGGAAGTATAAGCACCGGAGATTTTCACAGGAAACCTTAGTAGAAAATTTGGACCGTTTTTAAAGAAAATTTGGACCGTTTTTTAAAAATTTTGGCAGCATAAAAGCTACATTTTGATAAAATTAAAATTTTCAAAATCCCTGTAAAGCATATTCAAGACACTTCTATACATAAATGAAAGTCTTCACTACAATTTGTGGACTTTAAGTCTACTCAGAAGCAATTTCAAAAGGTTCAACCATGTTCATGCATTAACTTAAAAAGCATTTACATACAACCACATTTCCACAAAACTGTGTACATAACAGGTTCATGAAGATGAAATACAAGTGAAAGACAAAAAAATGCCTACACAGCAGCATGTGACGAAGACAGTTACTCAAATGTTGGAGTTTCGGTTACTTAAGTCCCTGAGTGTACACCTGGGAGGTTATAATTAAAAGATAGAAAATAAATGATGAGCTAAACGAGCTCAGTGAGTGTTATTGGTTTCCATTCAAAACATTTATACAAATATTATCCTCCATAAAAAAACGGTTTCTTTTCTTTTCAAGTAATAACCAATGCTCTTACAAAACATATTCTTTTCTTTTCATAAGATCAATGCACATGTAAAACAAAACATACATATTTTTTTGGGATCAAGTTCCTTTTTTCTTGTAAAGTAAACAATGATGGAAATCAATACTTTCATGAACTTTCTTTTTAAAACATAGCCCATCACTATTTTTTTTTCATCTGGTACCTTTAAGTGTAAGGTCATAGAGTTGGTTCTACATCACTTACCCATGCATGCTTAGTCTCTATATACCGATTGCTATGAAGCTGGTTTTGCATTGTTTATCCATAATGATGCTAGCACTACATATAAATCAGTGGTTACGGAGCTAGTTCTGCATCGCTTACCCGTAACAATGCTAGCATAATACATACTCCATACAGTCAGAGGGCCGTGTTAGTGACAGACACCCCCAAACCACTTCCATACATGTTAGGACATATTATGATCGATATAATCGTATATATAAAGACCTAACACTGTACTATAGGCTAAACCAGAATTTAATACATGAGCACACCTCATTTCAATACCAATTCAATTCATATTCAAAATCCATTTCCATGCTAATTTAAAGCACATGCAAATTTCAATTCAATGCTAACTCAAAGCATGTGTACATCTCATTGGCTTCCAAGTGCATTCAATTCTCAATTCAATGCCAAATCAAAGCATATGTAAACCTTATGAAGATTGACTTTTAAATTCAAGTATTAGCACCAGTGAAATCATTCATAAACATATTTTTCAAAGTAAGGCAAAAACCATCTTTACAAAATCAATTTAAAGATGTAGTCACAGCTTGTCATTTATCGTTAACGACCCTCACGTGTTTGGTGATTTTCTCTTACTAGCCCTGAGTTTACGGTGATGAGAAAACTTTATTTTCTTCCTCAACAATAAGGGAGACCTCTGAAGGATTCCTCAACAATAACCGTTGATAGAATCAATTAACAGCTAATGCAATCAATTGATTGTCAAATATGACCTTTATCAAACATAAACACACAGATTCTGTCACTAAAAATATTGCATTATGTAAATGAAGAGACGTTTCTTTTAAGCTAAGATTAATTAAAGAAATGGTTAGGAGGTCACATGACAAACAGGTTAATGATGAATATAGCGTAATTAATTAGATTTATAAATTAATTAAACAATTTTAGTAAATTAATCAATTAAACTAAGTTGTTGAAATCAAAATAAATTATTCCACATACATAATATATTGTATAATTTATTTGCATTTCACAAGTATTCTTTCTAAAAAAAACTTTAGTATAAATATAAAAGATGTTTAATATTGCGTTAATATATATGTGGGCTAATATAATAATAATAATAAAATTAATCAATTTTAAATTTAATTTAATATTTTTCTATAACTTATAAATTAATTAAATAATTTTAATAAATTAATCAATTTTTAAAAGTTAAATTTATATCTTGTAAATTTTATTTAAAAAATAAAAATAAAAAACAAAATGTGTCACAGGCGTAACTTAACACAATTTTTAAAATTAAAATAATAAAAAATGATTTTTAGTATAATAATAATAAAATAAATCAATATTTTAAATTTAATTCAATATTTTTCTACAATTTATAAATTAATTAGACAATTTTATTAAATTAATCAATTTTTAAAATTTAAAATTTTATCTTAAAATCTTTATTTAAAAAATTAAAATTAAAATAATGATAAAATTTATCACAAGCATGACTTAGTGACACAAAATTTGTTTTTTAATTTTAATTTTATTTTAAAAATTAAAATACAAATACAAATAAAAAAATAATTGTCGTGACACAAAATTTTTATTATTTATTAAAAATTAATAGTATAATTTAATTAAAATAAAAAAATAAGAAAGACTCACGGGTCTTATGTTTAAGTGAGGAAGATTATACAGAGAATCCAATCCAGTGTAAAGAGCATAATTAAGGTCAATTCCCAAGGATTTCCTAATCAATCAAAGTAACTCTACTGGGATAGGAACCTACGATGCTCTCTCTCTCTTTCTTTTGGCCTAATTTCCTTATTGACGATCAGTCTCTATCTCATGAGCCAATTCTCTCGTCAGCTTATCGGCACGGTCGTCCTGACCGCCAGCGAAGGAGTAGACCCGAAATGCGAATTGGAAAGCCCTCCAAAGCATTTTGACACAAGCTTTTTTTCGTTCTGTTTTGGTTCCTGGTACACTTATCTCCATTGCTTTTGCTTCTCTTCTCTCCTGAGTCAGTATACAAGAGATTTCAATCTTGTTTTTAATCCTTTGTAATTGATCACTTTACGTATATATTGTGGTAGAAATGCAAATCCAATTACGTACCTTAAGTGCCAGTTCCATGCAGTTAGAGGAAACATCTACCATGGCTTCCTTGATTCTTAGAAGAACATCGAAGTCAAAGTGGATGCTGTGACTCTGAAATTTCTTGGCTTCTTCATCTTTGGTTCTCTCCAAGCTGTCCATTTCTCCTTTTATCTATTCATACAACCAACTTTTCTCACCATATAACATAATATTCCTAGTTTCCACTTAACCAAAATATGAACTATTTCATTATGTTCCACTAAGCAAATATGAAGATACCTTATTGAAGTAACGTTCGATCTTGTCAAGAAGCTGGCCCAGGGGAGGCTCTATCTTCCAATTATGAAGTTCGGTGACCATTCCGTTCAACTTTGAGTATAATGCAGTTGCCATTCTTAATGCTTCCAGCTTCTTTTGAGGGAAACCGTCGAATCTTGCAAGCACCTGGACCATATGGAGTTAAACTTTGGAATTTGCAAGAGTAATTTGAACATTACTATACATTTCTAACTTTTCGTGGATTCATAGTCCTTTGTCTTGCAGTCCGTGTTTTTCGGTTTTGGTGGATATTTTACCTGTGTTTCATCTGTCAACTGTTCAAGAACGGATTCCGCTTGGCTGTGAAACTTGATCAGCTCTTCCATGTTCTTTGTCTGGAAATTGTTGATGGATGTTTTCAGCTCGGAGATGGACTTAGCATGCTTTTGAACATCTTCTTCAATTTGTTGGAAGTATGCTGATCTGTGATGCACGAAGAGAGGAACATAAGAGTGATTTTAGGATTTAAAGATTGTTCCATATCCTTGGAATAAAATATAACTGTTAGCGTCCTACTCTAATGTTATGTTCTTCAAGAAACAATCTTTATACCTCTTTGTGATTTCTGCTAGTGCATCAGCCATTCCTTGGTTTCCTCCAGAACTGTTGTTAGCCGCAGTCTTTCTTCCAGTGGATGATTTGACATTTGGATTACCTCCTTCAACCTTTCCCTTGAGAACTCTATACAAATTTCCCATTTGGCTTGATCTCTTCAATTTAGTTTGTGTCTTCTTGAGGCGTAAAGATCTTGCTGCCCCTGGTGGAGGCGGCGGTGGAGCAGCTTCTTTACCAAGTGGAGTGGGTGGAGGTGGCGGCAATGGCATTGATCCATTTGAGGAGATCATGCGTGTAGGAGGTGCGGGTGGAACTGCTCTTGCAGCTCCTGGAGGTGGGGGAGGGGGTGGAGGCAGTACTGCTGCTGTTGTCTTTTCTGAAGATGGTGGTGGCCGGGGCGGCGGCGGCGGGGGAATTGGTGGTGCTACTGTGCTTTCAGATGCCATAGCGGGTGGTGATGTCAGACCTGCTGCTTCTCCATTTTGCTGCAGCTTGTGTGATGGTTGCAATGGAACAAGTGGTGAGTGAGATGGTATCCTTGGTGCCACGAAAATATTAGATATGGATGGTGTTGGTGGAGGGGTAGGTGGTGAACGCGGCTGTAGTGCTACCTCTTCCATTGTTGATGACAACACTGGTGGTTCTGATGGTGATAGTGGTGCTACAATTGCTTTTGCTTCAGTTGCTACCAAAGTTGTCTTGGTCGTTTCAATTTCATGCATTCCATTATGTTGGTGTCTTACATCCTCAGATGTTACAGGTTTGTTAGCTCGAGAGTCCGTGCTTTCCTCTGTTTCAATCATCACTTCATCATCTAACCTTCTCCTTTGATTAAAAATTGTAGTCTTTCCTACCATGCCTCTCAGTATTTCATCATCCACATGGTTCCTTTGGTCTGTATAGCTGAAATTATGAAATCCTGCATTTGGAAGCATGTGGAACGAGAAGCGTTTTACATCGATGGGGTTCAGTTTCCCAATAGCCTGATCTCTCAGAGACCGGAGAAGAGGTGAACTAGAAAATCGAACAAATTCTCCAGAATGGCGAGATTCCATGAAATCTGGAAGAACTGAAGTTGGGGTGACAGGAGAGTCACAGCATGAGCTGCTGCTGAGATCTGAATAAGACCCTGTCAGGAATTTTCCAGACACACTAGTTCGTGGACTGCCTTTACTCTGATCATCTTCATCAATTACGTCAAACTTCTCTTTCGGTATCTTCATCAGGCAATTTAGTGTTCTCAATGCAAGTTCAACTGCCAAGAGGTAAAGTGAAAAGATATCTAAGAAACTCACAGAGCTTGCTTCCACTGGTTATAAGAACCTCAGAATACTCCAAGATCATATAATAGCAATTCGTCCGTTATGACCAAAACATGAAGACATTTAAATTAAGAAGTCGCAAGTCTTACCAAGTTGTTCTGAATTGAGTTCGCTATTGCCATTCATGTGATTTGTACTTCTGTCCATCCAGTCTTGATTAATCATCCATGAATCTCCAATAGATGTCAAAACCTCACAAAAATAGACCAGAACCTGCTCCCGTATGAAGATAGTCAGCTAGGGGGTTGAGAATAGAATTCAGTAACTTCAGTAAATCAACTTCCGGATGTGCTTAAGTGGCGAACCTTATCAATAGATGCTCCCTTAGTTTCTAAGATATGATTTCTGGGTATGGTTTCAGGGAAAAGCTTGTGTAGATCTTTCATTGTTACCAGCACCAGCTACATGAATAATAAGAGTTAAAAGATCATCAAATGTCATTTGTGCAATACTTTTGACCATGTTGTACGAAAGAGGTTGGAGTATTACTTCATTTATGGTAGCTGAGCCATTACAAGGTGGCAGGTCAATAATGTCCCTGAAGCTAAAGATCTTCTTCCTGAGCTCCACCATCAAGATGAAATTCCCTACAGATCCGTGGGAAAGATCTGTTTTTGGGCCTTTCATTTCCATCTTTTGATTCTTGGCTGATTGAAAGCTTTTTGCTATCTGCTCCAACTTTTCCATGAATATTGCATAAACACAAAATTTTTACAGTTGATAAGATATTCATAATCTTTGAGTAGCAGAATTACATTCATGAAAGCCTCTCCTATAGCAACCAATTTTTCTTAGCAAGATTAAATCGGAATTATCTGTAGAAATACAATGAGAATTAGTTCCTGAATGCACGTTTCTCGGTTGGAGGATGAAATATGGTTTGGAAGACATCTGAATCCTTTTCTTCAATTGGTGAAACCTAAATAAATATTTCTATCCACTTACAAGAAAGCAATTATTGGCTATACATTATGGGTATATGTCTCTCTTCTGTTCCAAACTTATTCAGGTTCTAAGATGCAGAGATCATCCCAATTTATTGGTAGGAAATCCAGATGATCGTCAAACAGTCCAAAACAAATGATAGTTCTCATAATAATCTAGGGTATCAAAGTATTTGGGAAAAATATAATGAAGAATTGGAATTCCCTGAAATTGAAATAAATAATGATGCAAATACCTCTGGATCTTCATAGCAAGGACAAAATGCTGGAACGGGATGAAACATATACAATTCAAAAGGTTTGCTAATGGCATTACAAGATACTTCCCCAAGATTGAAAACAAACCATTTCTTTAATCATGAACATGTTGATCGATTACCTCGAACTTGGAAGGTTTGCGACCGAACAGTAACGGCTTCAAACCACAGAGGCTACCAGAGGTCATACCTCGAGTCATATAAAACAGTGGAACAAGAAGGAGGCCAGCGACGACGAGCAACCAGACAACTTCATTGAAATAAGAAGAAAAAGCCACGAGGGTCAGTTTGAGTTGTGTAAGGGAGAAGAAATATAAAAAAAGAAGAACAATTCAAAGTTCCCAATGGTTCCTGCAAAAACCATCAACGTGCAGTGCATTAAACAGATTTCTTTTTTTATGTATTGTTCTTGCTGACAACGGCAGAGAAGAAGAAAAAGGAGAGCATATAATATATATTGGGGCTATGGAACTTCTCTTTCTCATAGAGCTAGAGAAGAACAAAGAAACAGAGAGAGCAGTTGGGCTTTTAATTGTTGAGCTGCTCCGGAAATAAAGCTTTCCGGGCAGCTTAGTTTCTCTGAGCTATTACCGGTTAGTGTTCCAATGCTTTTGGAGGGATAACGGCTCTGTTTTCAACGACTAACTGCTCTCTCCGAGTACAAGGTTAAATATGGAATCCGACAGATCAGCTTCTTACATTTTCCAAATTACGTTATTCATTATGCACTAAAATATTTTAATCGTTTGTTCAAAATGTAACCTCCTTTGGGAATTGCCCAGATCGATAATTAAATTAAGACTGTTTCTTGTATAAATAAACTTCCTTAATTATTCATGATTATGATGCTTCTTTAACCTTTACTTATTCTCCCTATTATCTGAACCGTGAAGGAGCCAACTTACAGATTTAAGTTGGCGGGTTTGATGATCCAAATCCTGTACCTAGCATAATGATTTAATGCAGGACTATATCATATATATTAAGAAACAAAAACTTGGGACTTTTTTTTTTTTATCTTAGACCAGAGTATCCACCGGCGAATCTAGTGACTAATCCCCTCGTTAATTTGTAGGCACATCACAGGGTGGAACAGCTGGCCCAAAGATTTAAGGCTGCTCCATACCCAAAGTCAAGGATCGAACCCCTGACCTTTGATTAAGAATGGATGAGTCTATGCCACTCAACCACACCCTTGGGTTAAAAACTTGGGACTTTGAGAGGTTGAATAATTATTTTCTTAAATTCGAACCTTATAGTACGTATGTTGAAAGATAAGATAATGTCGACGGGGTCTCTTTCTTTTAATTATCCTGGTGGAGGGTCAACGTTAATCCGACGTTCAAGTTATGCATAAAGTTTAAATGATACTTTAATCCGACCCTTACAGTACGTATATTGAAAGATAAGATTTAGATGTTGCTTCTCTATTCGGAAGTTTCCTGCCTTTAGTTTCATCTTTGTTAACAGAGGTAGTATCACCATATAAAGCAACATTTGAACTCTGCACATCTGTTTCCAAGAATGATGAATCAATTCCGGGTCTGTAGTCCAGGATTCCCTACTGGACTCGAGTCTACAGTCTCAACCAAGCACAAAATAAAAGACTATTTGGTTCCTTGGTATTTTGTACCGTTGCATCAAATTATAAATTAATCCGATTCACTCTATAATACTTTAAATTTCAACTCAATCTTCATAGTTTCATTTAATACATAAAGTGAACATATATAAGCAAAACATGCTAAAATCTTTAAACATTTTTATACTCTTTAAACATTTAAAGTTTAAAAAAAAGAAATATCTACAAGTTTATTTGAAAAGTCTCATAGTCTTTTGACTCAAGAGTAAACACATTGCCATGAAAATCTCTAGTTACTCCACTAGATCACTATCTCAAATGCCTATTAGCATTATTCTCTAACTTAGACCTTTTTATTAATCCAAATTAAGTAGAGTAAAATTATATATATTTGTTTATTCCTATACTACTATTTTTCTTTGTTTCTTATTTTTATGTGTGGGATAATATAAATGCTCAAAAAGAATTAACATTTAACTCAATGCATGCATAAATTATATACAAAGTATCATAATTTCAAATCAAGTATTCATTTAGGGAGCTCTAATTCACCATTCGATCGCTAGGGATACCCTGGATAGATTTTCAAAAAAAGCTGAAGTCCAAGAGTTAATTGCAAATGGTAATTGGGCTTCTTCCCGATGAGTAATTAAATGTCATCAATATACAGAATTAGGAAAATAACCTTGCTTTCTTGTATCCTTTTATAGACATAAGGCTCATTTAGGTTTTGTATGATAGATTTATCAAACCTAATGTTCCAAGACCTAGATGCATGCATAAGTCCATAAATGGATCTCTACAATTTGCATACCTTATACTCATTACCTGGCTCAACAAATCCTTCTGATTGGGCCATATAAATGGTCTCTTAAAGATTCTTATTACGAAATGCGGTTTTGACATCCATTTGCCATATTTCATAATCGAAATAGGCTGCTATGGTCAAAAGAATTCTGATGGACTTAAGCATGGCAATCGAAGAAAAAGTCTTCTCATAGTTTATACCCTTTTTTTTTTAGTATAGCCTTTAGCTTCATAAGTATTCTATTTTGAATATAACAAGCTATGTTCACAGCTTCTGCCCAGAAATACTTATGAAGATTCATTTCATACAGCATAGTTCTTGCCATTTTCTGAATCGTCCTGTTCTTTCTTTCTACAACTCCATTCTGTTGTGGAGTTCTAGGAGCAAAGAAATTATAGAAAATTCCATTCTCTTCACAAAATATTCTGAATTTTTCATTCTCAAATTCACCACCATGATCACTTTTAATTCCAGCAATAGAAATTCCTTTTTCATTCTCTAACTTTTTGGAAAGTACTTTAAAAAATTTAAAAGATTCATATGACAAAAAATTTCAACAAAATCTAATGAAGTCATCAACAATTATGAGACCATACTTCTTTCCGCCAAGACTTAATATCCTAGTTGGACAAAATAAATCTATATGTAACAACTCTAGAGGTCTAAACGAAGTTAGAATATTTTTAGAAGAAAATGATGTTTTAACCTGTTTTCCTTTATGACAACTTTCACAAAAGAAATCCTTGTTAAAACTTATTTTTGGTAAATCTCTTACCAAATCATGTTTAATCAACTTAGAAATATGTTTAAAACTAACATGACCTAGCTTTCTTCTTGATGCGCCGCGACGAGATGATTAGTTTGTGCCGCGGTGTGCTTTCTTCTTGATGCACCGCGGCGTGTGTCATGGAGGTCACGTCCTGTTGACTCATTGACTCCTATGTCTCCTACAATATAAAATAACAATTTGCAGTATCAATTGTCCTTAGAAAAATTATAATGCAATTAATGTCAATTT
>JANIPN010000002.1:45918117-45929189 GCA_027478595.1 Erythroxylum anguifugum
CATGAGATGTTGTTGAATGTGAAGAGTCAAATGAATTGAGGTTGAGATTTTGATGAATTCCAATTGGTAGTTGAATTATTATGAATGATGTTGTAATAGAGGAAGTAAAGTTGGGATAAATTTCAAGTTTTTCACGAGGGTAAAATGTGTGTTCTGACTTCAGAAGAAAATCTGCACTAATTTAGGTAAAATTATACAAATTTGTCTTCACGGAAGTTGTATCTTGTCCTTTTATCTTTCCAACGATATAAAGTATGCAATTTTTGGATATCGAAGTTGAGAGATATGATCGTTTGAGTAGGTGATGTTGCATATAATGTGTATCCCGAATAACTAGAGTATATGAAACGATATCAGACTAGAAATAGTTCAATTTGGCAAGATTATGTGCAAAAGGGATGATAGGATGGGTTTAGGATCCATTGGAGGGGTCTTGGAGAGTGGAAATTTCATTTTACCCGAAGGTTACACGGTCTGCCAGCATGAAATTCACACAAGCCGTGTGTTTCTAGCACAGAAGCACAATTACACCCGAAAGTCACACGCTCTGCCCGTGTCGGTTCATACAGCCCCTGTTTTGACCCTCCAAATGACAAAATCTTGTTTCGAGTTCTTGACAAAAGTTGTAAATCTAGAAGTCCTCTTTCAAACCGTCTAAAAACAAAGTCAATCCGACATCTTTATTGAAAGTTATGGTAATTGCGTCAAGGCATGTACAGTTTGGGTAAGGACATAAACATGTTAGATTCTTTTGGAGATAACTTCTTCGTCCGACCTCCAAATTAAGTGATTCCTGAAGCGATAGATTCCTAACACGTTTTTCTACCTTTTCAAAAAAATTGATAGTCATTGTTGTTGAATTCAAAAATATTTATGGAAAGGAAGTGAGGGGTTAGTTAGGAGAGCATGATTGGGCCATGCATATACTTTGGTTTCTTAAGCATATCTTCATCTTTAGAACTCTGATTTAGTTGGTTCTTGCTCCAAAATAAACTAGAGACTAAGAGCTACAATTTTGAAGAAGTCAATTGTGATTATTGTGATTTCGTTGTGTGGCCTCGCCTTTGTGGCTTGAGATGTTATGAGAATGATGAGGAATTGATGTGGGTTAACGAGATTTCATGGGAATACGCACACGTTTCATGATTCCGAAGAGTGTTGGAAATCCAGAAATAAGGAGTGATGAAGAAGATCACGTTTCATGATTTGACAAGAGTTAGGTTCCGAAAACGGGATCCAACAGTTGTGGTATCAGAGCAAGAGTTTGGATTCCGAAAACAAGCAGGATCCAACATGTTTAATATTATGATTTTGCAAGAGATGGACTCTGGAAACAAGCGGGGTCTAACAATTTTAGTCTCCTTGGCTGTATGTGTGAAACACATATATAGTTGTGCGTTTCATGCATGAACCATGGATTGTAATTTGTAAATGTTGTTCACATGTATGGAGTTGTCCGAAATGCACCTTTGTTACTGTCGTTTTATGCTTTAAGGAAGGTTGCATTTTGCTTCATCTTTTCCCAGCCATCATTCCATTAACTTCACACCATTAAACTCACGTAAATTAGATGCAAAAACATGCACGTGCTCTTGTTATTTCTTCATTTTTTTCCAGCAAGCACTTTTAATTCTTTTTCTTTGTATTTTGATTTTTCTTGTCGTCTTCTTGTCTTTCAATTTTCTTCTTCTTGCTCCTTAAAGACAGGTCAAAATTAATTTTCAAAAAACTGCCCAATTGTAGTGCTTTCAACTCACTTTAATTTCTTTGCTTTCGAATTGTGCCTAAAATCACAAAAGAGTCAAAGTGAGTATCTTAAGCATTTCTAAGTCATTAATCACTAAGTGTAGCATATCAAATGAATCAAAATTTATACACATATCAAAGTCATTTGCTATAGAATGATAATAGTTGTCATTAGAAGAAAAATGATTGCATGAATTTTCTTATCTATGTTAATTATAATAGAGATCATATATAATTGTAGTTCATGATTAAGAGTATTTGATACTAAATTTAGATTCAACATTACTACATTTCTCAAGGGATGATAAGAACTAGATTGTTGAGTAAAAACAGTTAATCCAATTTATAAAAATAGTTTGTACACATTGGATCGAAGAAGACTTATGCTTAACGTAAATGGAAAGAATACAAATTTTGATAATCGATACTATCCTTTTATGCCATGTTGGTTAAATCAATATAATGAGAATTATAAAGTTACATGAAAGGTTATACCTATCTTTTTTATTATGAGTCATATGAAACTTGCAAAACTTATTAGTTTAAAACATAACCAAATCAACTTTTCTTTAAAGGATGATGATGATATTGAATTGTAAATTTTGTAAATATGATGTATTGGATGTAATAGCAAGATTTCATATTAGATATAAAATGTTAAGACTTCAAAAGGGTAAAAGTTAATGATTGAGGGATGTGATGCTTAGTTGAAGCATATATTATCTACTAAGTTCAAAACTAAATTGGATAATAAAAATTTATGAGATATCCAAAAGGTTGGATAAAATCTTACTTACCCATTGAATAAATTGTTTATTTCAATGTATACTTATAGGAGAATGGTTCTCAAGATAAGTAGTAGGAGTAGTAAGATGAAAATTGAAAAGTTTAAATCTTATGAAAATACATTTAATTAGATCTAGTGCCTTTATTGATACATTTGATGTATAGTTGAAAGGCTATAAGATGTTAAAAGACCCACTTTTATGATAAATTCAAAGAGTTTGTTTTCAATATGATTATGAATTTATAATATCTATAACAAGGTTAGTGGGAGTATAATTTTCCTCTTTAGTAGGAGTATGTGAAGACATATTGTTCATAGAGAACAACAATTCATATTTTCAATTGTTGAAAAATATAATGGTAGAAGGGAAAATATTGTTTAATACGAAAAAGGTGACAACTTAATTATAGGAACTAGATCTATAAAGATAGACATGGAAGTTGTTTACCTATTCTAAGTCCAAGAACATGGATAATGTATTAAAGGTGTTAAGTATTTGAGATATCTCATACTTGTGAAGTATTAAAGATATCCATTATTCTATGTATAAGTTGATATCTGAGTTTAAGGTGATATGAATATTAACTTTAGAAGTA
Source organism: Erythroxylum anguifugum (assembly GCA_027478595.1). Lineage (NCBI taxonomy): Eukaryota > Viridiplantae > Streptophyta > Magnoliopsida > Malpighiales > Erythroxylaceae > Erythroxylum > Erythroxylum anguifugum. Next base: position 45,921,247 of record JANIPN010000002.1, read on the forward strand.
AATCCTTATTAAGATACATTTTACTTGGAACAATATTATTTTTACATTGAAAAGATTCAAATGTAGCATTAATTACTAATAAAGCCAACATACATTTGTCATTTAATGGAATGATTATTTGGATAAGAAATTCTGTAATGAAATTAGTATAATTCCTTGCATTGTTCAGACAGTAATGTATTATAGAACATTAAGGTCTTATTAAAGATCCAAATATGTAGTTAGTCAATTACTCTTAATTATGATGATAATTAAGTTGAAGGTTGTAAGATTTAAACAAGTGTTTCACTATAAAGAATCTTATACAATTCTTTTACTAAACCACTGTCCTAGCAGTAGCATGATCGTCATATGGTGATATGATATAAGATACTCAGATAATTGGCTTAATGCTAGTAGAAAATTATTGGTTTATGCCCTATAGCAAATCATTTGGTTGTAGTTTAGCTATAAAATTATTTAAACGCATTCTTTATTTTTTTACATACTTAGATGTATATGGTAAGGTTTGTAGCATAAATATACATTGTAAATGAATTATGATGAAATTGTAATTGTGAGATTTATACTGCATTTTTGTATTATTCGTAAATTGTTCATAATCATTATTCTATCGATATTGGACACTAATAAAGCATAAGGACTAACATATGTTATGTTTCTTCCTTATGAAGGAAGTAGTTGATCTTATATGCTAAAGTGTGGAGATACTTAAACATGTGTTTACTAGAGAATAAGTTCACTGAATTGACCCCACATGATAAATCCATTTGGAACATTACTTGTATATTTATGTAAATTCTCATTGTGATAATTGTATAATTGATCCTTTAACTTAAGAACTCCAAAGTTATCTCATGTAGGGATCGCCCTATTTTGATTCTACTTATGATCTATTCTAGTGAAAGATAGCTCAGTCGGTAGTCATTTAATATAGCATGAACTGTATGGAGGTAGTTAATTGATCAGTACTAGATTCATCACCCTAAAGTGATTAGGGAGAATGTTCCGTTGTTCTTAATTATTATTGATTCGAAAATCCTTGACCAAGGTAAAATGACATTTAAAAAAAATAGTTTGTAAATGTCATTAATTAAATTAATTGCTAATGGTGAAGAACTAATACGATTTGGCTCAAATAAAATAGATATTAATTTCATACTCTATGTCTAATCAAAACATTCTATAATAAAAAAATTGAATTATGAAAAATCATATACGAAAGCGTTAATCAAAAGTACTTTGACATTCTTAAATATTAGGATGGTCATAATACATTACCAAACGTCAATCTTGATATGTGATTATAAATTTTTTAATTAGAAAATTAAAGATAATTTAACGGAGTTTCATTTATATAATCCTAAATATGATTTAGGGTTACAATTTATATCTATTGCCAACATATTTGCAAATCTAATGGGTCACACAAGAATAGGTTGAAGAGAGAAAATGTGTTTTAATTAAGTTGAAATTTATTATAAAATTTGAAAAACTTTATAGTTAAATATGAGATATTTAATAAATAAGGATCAATATGAGATATTGTATCTTATTTGGACATAATTAGTTGAAATTTTAGTTTCAATTAAATTACTAAAATATTCAAAACACATTATAAATAGTCTTAAGCTCTAATGGAGCTAGCACTCATGGCCTAACCCTCTATGCAATAGTTGCAAAGTTCTTTCAACACGTTCTATAAATACTACCAGAAACTGGACATTTGTGCAGCTACGATAATTGAGATGAACTAATTTTTGAAACAGTTCGGGGAAAATGTCAAGAAAAGAATTAAGTTTCATAATAAAGTACGAATTATGATTCATGTTTTATTATATTTTATGTCTTAATTATTTTATAGAATTTAAGTATTATTGACTTTCGAAAAATCATACAAAATAGTTTTGTTATTTATTTAGTTGCGGATGAGATTATATCTCACCCCAATTTTTCAACAAGTCTGACTTGTCACTTCATGCATTGCGTGTACGAGTTATATTAGCTTGATTTAATGGCATCATTTGTTTTTTATCATCAGTCATCGCTAATTTTAATCCACTCTTCATTTACAATTTAATTTGAAAGCAAAAGGACAAATGTTCTGTCTTTGAAAAAATTTCCTTGTACAACTCAAAATTAAATCAACAGTGCTTACGATGTAAAGCTTTGCCACAAAATGAAGTTCACGACGAAACTTAACGAATAATACGACAAAGAGTCATAAATTGAAAATTTGAGGGAAGAAGGATGGAGCTAAAGTCTAAAAGAAAGACGGTTGTGACCTGTGACTTGTGACGTAAGAGCTGTACTGGAATGGGAAACAGAAGGCTAACCATTACACATTTCAGCCAAATGTTCACACCTTCACACGATTGCTTGGTTACTCCCTTTTCTCTTCCTCAGAAGAAGCCAAATTCCCCAAAATTTAGTATTCCTCCTGTTCAAACTCAAACCCTAGCATCAAAAGATAGAAGTTTCTTTTTTTCAAAAGTCTCTCCCACCAATCAAACAAAAAATATACATTTATTTTAGACCAAATGATACAGTTAACTGTGTCTAGATCAATACGTTGATCAGGTTGGAAAACAAGCGATATTTAAAAATATCGCTTGGGTTCTACGTTAACATTTATTTCTCTTTTAACCAATCCACATCCCCATCCCCACTTGCCCCCTATCTTTAAAAAATCTCATATAAAAAAATTATTATTTTAAATTTTAATCTTATAAAAAATAAAATTTTACTTCCATTAAAATTTTATCTCTATTAAAAATAAAATTTTACCCCATTTTAAAAAAATTCTGAATCTTTTACCCTAAGCTCCACTCTCAACTCTCATCTCAAAAGTTATTAATTCTCGTTCTAAAGTATTTATTAATTCTCATTTAATACTTATTAAAGAGAAATGGTAGAGATAAAAGTTTTAGCATATGTCCTGCTGTGTTTAAAAAGTTAATGTTAAATTCTTGCCATTATAAATTCTTTTGAAACATTTAGGTGTAAAAAAAATTAGCAGTAAAATTCTGATTTCTAAATTTAGAGTGATAATTTAAAGTTAAAGTCTCTAATTTTTTAATTTATTTTTAGCTTGTTATATTTAAATATCTTTGTGATAATTCACTGCAACACTTATAGTTCATCTAGTTGCAGCCTTTTTTATTATAAATCCCTAAATTTATTATATTCTAAAAAATGTATTATTTATTTGTATATTATTACTTAAGTGTCAAAAAATTTATTCTTTTTTTATTTTATTATATTAATTCCCACAAAATAAATTTTTTATTACTTAAAATGTAATCAAATATAATAAAAATTATTTGATTATTAAATAATATTGTAAATAGTTAATATGATATACTACATTTATCTATAGTTGCTTGACAAAATAATATTCAATTATTTCCACAATTGCAAAATAGGTTAATATTTGGCTTGACAAACTTAGAATGGATAATAACTTAGAATACAATTTATTATATTCTCTCCTAGGCATGTTAATTTCTTGTATTTTATAAATTAATTTCTTATATTAGTCACTTTTATATGAATATTAAATTTTAATAATAAAAATACACTTTTAAAATTTACATATTTGCATGTTGCTGATTTATTGGAAGCCTTTTTTTTTTCCTTCATTCATAGCTTATAAAATGTTAGGAACGACCTTGCTTCTATATAAAATAATACATTTTAATTTTCTATCTCTAAATTAATTAAGCCATCATTCAACAGTTGCAAACATCAGATTAGCAATTAATGCTACAAACCACAACAATGAAATTTCAATCTTAATTCAGTGTTATTCTCTTCATTCCTACCTTATACATAATAAACAAATACGGTCATTTTATTATTTTTGCAAAGTACATTGAAAAACGAGTTCCTTTGAAGCGAGAAGTTCTCGACTTTTGTATGGAAATAACATGTTAACATGACTTGATAATCCATGTGTGCGTGCGTCTACCTAGCTGTTAAAAGAATATTTTATTTTTTCAACCATACCCATTGACACTCCGCAAATTTCTAGTCCCAGGTATTCAAGAAGTATCTATTACTTTAGTTGGATGTAACAAATAATGTTCTAAGTATGCTAATTAAATTAGAAATCAAACCATAAAAATAGTACATCCAACCCTTTTCTTTTCTTTTTTTGTAGGCACCTCACAGGGTGGGACAACTGGTCCAAGAATTTAAGACTGCTCCTTTTCAACTTTTGGTATCTGCAGTCCATTTAATTATTTTCCTTTTTTCAAAACACATTTTTATTCTTTTAACTGGTCATTAATTTTAAAAAGATACTCTGAAATAAATATAGCCACAGATGAGCTAGCAAAACAAATGTAATGACTCTTGGTAAAAGTTCTGCATGCGTTTTCAAATTAAAATGAAGAGGAACAGACAGGCAATAAATCATGTACCAAGATATATGTCTGAAGTTCAGATCATCTGTCAAATATTATAGTATCTTATTGTGTCTAATAAATCTCAGTCATTTATTTATGTGGGTCCCGCGTGGATCCCACAAAATAAATAGCTAAAATTTTATAAGACAAAATAAGACAGAGTAATATTGGACAAAAGATCTGGATTGATCGACCCAATATAATTTCACAAGAAAAAGTTGCTACTCGGTCAAACGCAATCCCAAGACCAATGAAAGCCCTTATCATGAACGTGTTTGAAGGATTAGTGACATCCATACAAATACATAGAGGAGTTAAAGAAAGAAAGTCAAAAAATTCAAATATTTCCTTTTCAATTTCTTGTCTAACCGAATACCATTATACTCTCTGATCGGTCCTCTATTAGAATTTCTTTGTCGCCATTGAAAATCAAATCTACCGAGCTCTTAATATTCTTCCCATCTCCAGCATCCTACCTATATAAATTTCGGTGAAGCTTAACCTCAAACCCTCTCACCCACGGCATCCAATATATACTCTCTACTTTGATCCAATACTTTTGCTTAATGAGCTTCTTCAGGCCACCATCCGCAGCCATGAGATTGTATAGTAAAATCGTGCCACAGCATAAACAAATCCAAAAAGCCATTAAACCACCTTGCGACATCTTCATTAATCACAGAGGAATAGACACCAAAAGAACCATTTCCGGGTTGCTTTACGACCACCTTTTTCGACTACGGCTCAGACCTTTCTTGGACAGCAAGAACTTGCAGCCTGGTGACGGGTTATTCGACAATATAAATAAGGCAATCCATGATTGCAAAGTTGGTGTCGCCGTTTTCTCTCCACGTTACTGTGACTCTTATTTTTGCCTTCACGAATTGGCCTTGATCATGGAGACCAAGAAGAAGGTTATACCTATATTCTGTGACGTTAAACCCTCGCAGCTTCAAATCAAAGACAATGGAGGCTGCCCAGCAAATGAGTTGCAGAGATTCATTTATGCTCTAGAAGAAGCAAAATATACCGTAGGTCTCACATTCAACACTGATAAAGGGTAAGTCTTATGGCTAAAATCTTTGGAATATACTGTAATGAAACGGGATTCAAATCTTTCTTATATATATTCATATATACATGCAGGAATTGGTCGGAGTTCCTAACGACAACTACTGATGCGATCATGAAGAACTTGACCGAGGTGGATCAAGAGGAAATTCGCAGAGCCCGAAGATATGTTTAACGCAATATTCAGCAATAATGAAGAAACTTGTTAATCACTTCACCAAAATAACTTTTAATTACTTAATAAGATGCTCCATCACTTAATCGACAATGGAGATATCTCATTTGTTGGTTGTTTCTAACAAGGTCTGTAATTTAAAATTTCGTTTTCTCACGTACAGGAAAGTGTATATCAAGAGGTTTACCCCATAAGACAGCCGATGCTTGTAAATTTGCTTTCAACGAATAAGCTAGTGAAGTTTAGTTGATACAATCTACGAGATCTTGTTAATTAGCACTCTGCACAACGTACGGGTAAGGTGTAAGTTACATTCTTCTATTTCTAACTTTTCTGTTAGGAATCTCACATCGGACAACTATGAGAGCATTCAATAATTTATAATAGCGTGCAAATCTCCCCTTCTTGAGTTAGATTTTGAGGATGGGTTAGGCACTTTTTAACATGGTATTAGAGCCAGTTTATTTCGATGGTTTGCAGCGGTATCAGGTTATATCCCTTTGTTCGATATGTCCATCAGATGTCCAGTCTTGCTCTGGATGAAGGGGAGTGTGTTAGGATTCTCACATTAAACAACTATAAGAGCATTCAATAATTTATAATTGTGTGCAAACCTCCCCCTTTTGAGCTAGCTTTTAAGAATAAATTAGGCCTTTCTAACATGATATCAGAGCCAGTTTGTGTCGATAGTTTCGGCGCCAGTGCCCAGTTATGTCCCTTGACTCAATATGTTTATCAGATGTCCAGTCCTACTCTGGACTGAGGGGAGTGTATCAGGAATCCCACATCGGACAACTATGAGAGCATTCAACAATTTATAATAGTGTGCAAACCTTCCCCTCTTGAACTAGCTTTTGGGAGTGAATTAGGCACTATCAAACACTTTCTTATGCATATCTTGTAATCAGATGTATAGATGACGTTGGGATCAATAAAACTGGTCAACTATTCTCTTAATAGAAAGAATCTGATCTTCGTACTTGATGAAAGTTCTATTAAAAGAAAACGAAAAAGAATGGTATCTACATGAAATATCATGCGAAAGTTCTTATAAAACAAGGTTGAATATGTATGATAGAGACTAGTAATAGAAACCCACATAAACTTGTCAATGAGCTGTCACATGGCTCGACGGGCTAGAGCTAGCTGGCCTGTAGCCGGATAGGTTACGAGCGGGTCGGCTCGGTTTAGCCGATCTGATTATATTTTTTTAAAAAAATAAAAATGATGTCATTTTTAATATTTCAATCGAGCCTCACTTGTTGTTTTTAATATTTCAATCGAGCCACAGGCTAGTTGGACCAAACCATGCTCGATCGGGTCAAAATTAACATCCCTACATAAACCAAAGCAAGTACCACCACAGCTTGTTGGGCCAAATATGAGCAACTAAAGTATGAAGAGATACGATAAGCTAATTAAGAAAGCACCAAATGAGCACACGAGAAGGATAAGCTGAGATAAGATGGAGAGTTTCCCGTTATAGTTCAGAGCTACACAGGAGTAGCGAGTAATCCTTAGCCATTGTGGAGATTAGTTCCCTGTATGTCCCAGATAGAGGTCAGAGTGGAAGTCAGATCACAGGCACAATATCTTAAGCTAGCTAGGATGAATTGTTTGATCCACTGCATAGTCAAATTGGTACAACGTTGATCTAGAGAGCTCTTGGCCTTGAAAACTCTCAAATAATTCATCTTTCTTCATAATGCAAAAATTCCAAAATTTAGTACCAGCTTGAAAATTATAAGTTTTATCCCTCAACAAGTGAATCTGACAGAGCCGCTCCAAGCTATGAGGCTAATCTGAACTAGAGAATAGAGTTTGCATAATTCTAATGCCTTGCACCAAAATAAAGAGGAGTAACTAGCTGAAAAAGAGGTGGCTGTTGTCCTCTAAAGCTAGGTTACAAAACGTTCATACTTTACTAGATAAGAGAATCCCTTTAGCTTTATCCACAGTTTGTAGTTTTTATTTAATAGCTAACCACAAAATAAAAGAAGCATTAGAAGTGTAATTAATTTAATAGTTAACCACAAAAATAGAAGAAGACTTAGAACAATAATTAAGGAACCAAATCGTTTTCTCCTAAATGCATAAGCTCCAGGAAGCCTGGTAAACTAAGGTAGGATTTAGTAGTAAAATATTTGGAGCTTTATGTATTAATTTGCAGCGAAGTTAATATGAAAATCTATCAGTCTTTATGCATCTTTTCTTCTCAATTTCTTTATTTGGTGCATAAAGTAAAATGTGCGTAGGAATGCTTAATTTGATCGGGAAAGTCTATAATT
>JANIPN010000002.1:45943287-45956132 GCA_027478595.1 Erythroxylum anguifugum
AGTTTTAGAAAATCATTGATAAACTTGTAAACATCAGTTCTGTAAGACAAACTAGTTTTTGATAATAAAAGAAGTTTCAAAAAGGGGTTAACGAAAAAGTTATCACAATTCAACCCCCCCTTCTTGTGTGTCTATATACATCATTATTGTTTACTATATTAACGTGTGATTCACTTCATAGACAATAACAAAATGATCAATATAAGGTCAAGGTACCTCGTTCATAAGGTGCGTAAATGTTGCCAAAAGGGAATCCACATATTCTAAATCAGCCCAAGATATAAGAAATATGAAGCAAATAAGCTGATTTTATTACTGCAATAGAATGGAATTATAGAGAAAATAGTTTTTAATTTTCTCCCTCCGTTAAACAAAACAAAGACAAACTTATTTATAGACAACACGCACTACTGTTCTGTGATTTGTTCATAACAAAAATCCCAGAAATCTCGCTTACCGTTGGTGCCGCTTGACTTGTTCACTTGACATAAAGCCATTGCAGATTTGACGGTGGAGAACCTGCAATTTTGTGGCCATGTTCTTCACAAAAGAAAATATTATTCAAGACTTTGTGCCCTTAATTACAATAAGAGCCCAACTTCCACTAAAACCCAACAGATCATCCCTGATCACCCATCTCTTTAGGACATTTTAACAAGTAGGTTACGGAAATTCATTTCTGTGACATTTTGGACAAGAAAAGATATAAAATTAGATTATATATAAATATGGAATTGTTACACACACGCTCACACACACACACACACACACACACACACACACACACACACACACACACACACACACACACACACACACCCACACACACACACACACACACACACACACACACACACACACACACACACACACACAACCAACAATTTTTTGGATAAGTTTCAATAGTTTCCCTAACCATCTTGACTGTTTAAGGCTAAAACCTATACCAATCAGTTTATGCAATTGTTTAAAGCAACATGACTGCTTTAAAAAATCAGATTAAGATAAATAATTATTCACTAACATAACCAAAAAACTGAAAATAATCAACATAACAAAAAATTGCCAATCAATAATTGTTGTTTTTTAAATATTGTGAACATAAGTTGAAGTGAGCTTTAGCTTGTCCTAAAATTGAATTTTTAGTTACCACAATGTCATGATCATCTCGATTCTGAATGTGGCTGCATTGTACTAAAATGGATAGGTTATGCACTTTTTAACTTTTTAGTTCGTTAGCCAACAACTTTGCTATATTAGTTCTTTTTCACAACATGCCACCATTATGTTGTCAAAGTTGTGTAATCAATATATCATGAATCAAACTTTGAAAAGAGAGTTTTACGATATGTCATAAACAATATCAAAATATAATAATCCCTGAATGAGATACTTTGGAGATCTTAAATCTAAGAATTAGTTATATAATCATCACAATGAAAGTTTATATAGACACACAAGTGATGTTTTAAAGAAAAATTCTCATATCAGGTTAATTTAGTGAATTTATTTTTTAACAAGTAATAACATGTTTATTTAAATATTTCATACTTTAATATATGAAATTGACTACTTTTATAAGGAAAAAAAACATAACGTATACTAGTTTTCTCGTTGCATTAATATTTAATTTTAATAGAGGAACAATTGGAAACAATATAGGAACGATACTTAAATAAAATATGAATTTTATTATTATTTTTCATCATAATTTTATTTTTAAAATATATTTATCCTACATAGTTTATCTTATATGTTAGTTAATTAAACAAATATACTTAAAAATAACTTTAAGTTGTAAGACATAAATCATTACAAATATACTTATTTTCTTAATAGTTATGATTATTTATGTTACTATTGATCATATATAAACAATTGTCGGATTAAAAAAAAGTAAAAAGTATTTAGCACCAAGACATATACATATCTATAAATAATTAGTTATAACAAAACAGTCTAAAGTTCTTTTAATAGCATAATTCAACTTATTTTTTAAAGGTCTTATATTCGAACTCTCGTAATTCTAAATGCTTAAATGCTTCTTAATATAGGAGATGGATGTGAAGAAGCTTTAACGATAACTTGATCCAACCTATCAAAGAAAACATCAATTATCGTCACACAAACTATAATTAGTTTGATATAGCAAAAGAACGAAATGAAGGAATATATTGACAAAACAAATAGTGGGATCATCATTTCAAATGGAAAAAGGAAAAAAAAAAAAAACTAAAGCTGGAAGAGGAAGTCTAGCACGCATTTCTCTCTAAAACATAAAAACGCAATGTCTGGTTTTGGACTGAGAGAGTGCAGGGCTAATGTATTACATAAGAAAAGCATGACATGAAAAGCGTACAAAAACGGTAGCCCTCTCAGACCCTCAAAACCTGCCCTTAATTCCCTGTTATTTTGTTTACTGCGTCTGGTTTCCAAAAAATCAGATTCTCTGTCCAGTTTTACTTTATCTTATTCTGTTTTATAAAATCTCAACCATTTATTTTACGGGACCCACGCGGATCTAATGCGAATCCTACATAAATAAATTGCTGAGATTCATTGGACACAATAAGACAACATAATATTGAACAGAAAATATGGACTCGGTTTTTAAGTGGTGCCCCACACCATCCACTTCCTCAAAACATGTCGCGCTTCCCTTTTTCATGATTGCCACGTGTCACCCAATAAGTGATCCCTTTGTCTGTTCTCAACCCCGAAAGCTCGTATATCAACATTACCATAAGCTCACATAGACCAACCCATTGGCTCTGTCCAATATTTTGGTTTCTCATCTGAATAAACTTCCAACCGAAATCCCAGAAAGGGTTTAATCTAGATTGCTAGAATTAAGGGCGTGATGGAGAGCACCGATTCATCCTCCGGCTCGCCCCACCCGCAACTGCCTCCGGGCTTCCGATTCCACCCCACAGACGAAGAGCTAGTGGTCCACTACCTCAAAAAGAAGGCTGCATCAGCTCCACTGCCTGTTACAATCATCGCTGAAGTTGATTTGTATAAGTATGATCCATGGGAGCTACCAAGTAAGTAATTAAATTTTGATCTTGGTTAATCAAATCATTAATTAATAATTAGCATGGTCATAGCGACAATCTTTAAACGATTGAGAATTTTATTCACTGTGTAGATAAGGCGACTTTTGGAGAGCAAGAATGGTACTTTTTCAGTCCCAGAGATAGGAAATACCCCAACGGCGCGAGGCCTAATAGAGCTGCAACTTCAGGGTATTGGAAAGCTACTGGTACTGATAAGCCTATATTAGCATCTAATGGAGGTCAAAAGGTTGGTGTTAAGAAGGCACTGGTTTTCTATGGTGGTAAACCACCAAAAGGCATTAAAACCAATTGGATTATGCATGAATACCGCCTTATTGATAACAGCAATCCAAGTTCGAAGCCCTCTGATTCCGCCAACAAGAAGGGTTCTTTAAGGGTAGGTTCAATTACCATCTCCTTCTGTTTGTAAGTGCTTGTACTCTTGCGTTAATAAATATATATGGTGATTGATGTTGGGTGCTGTCTTATAGCTTGATGATTGGGTTCTGTGCCGGATTTACAAGAAGAACAACTCGCAAAGACCAATCGACAGGGAAATGGAGGATTCAGTGGAAGGAATGCTAGCAACACCTCCAAATTCTTGCCACCAAAACCAAAGAAACCCTGCAACTTCAAGGCCTGCAACTTATGGTTCGTTGCTTGAGAACGAAGAGAATTACCTTGAGGGCATATTAACAGGAGGAGGCGACGGCATGCAAAACGAATCCCTCTCTCATTTACCCTCCTCAAGCTCAAAGCCTAACATTTCAATGACCTCAGTCTCAACTGTATCAAACCTACCATCTAAACGATCACAGGTCCCACCTCATCCGTACTGGAGTGGAGCTGCAGGAGTATCCTATGGAGCTTCTACAGGTAATAAGCGTTTTCATGCTGATCTTAACAGCCGTGGCACTGAGGAAAACACTTCCTTTGTTTCTTTGCTAAATCAACTTCCTCAGAGTACATCGCCGTTTCACCCAAATTCACTTCTCGGCTCTCTTGGTGACGGAGTTTTGAGACAACAACTACAACTTCCTACCATAAACTGGGATTCGTAACTTGATGAGAATGAATGCAATTTACATCCTACCATTTAAGTCTCTCTAGCTAGCGAATATATTTATACTTAGATATCGTTTACATCATATCTATGTATGCCAGTAGTTGAATGATGAAGCTCTGAGTATTAGATTTTTTTCTTTGCAACTTAAGCCATGTATCCTGTCCTTGATTTTCTTGGACCGCAAGTATACTCATTTAATTAACTCTGTTGTTGGTTGGTACTCTTGTTTACAACATTCATGCGTATCTGTAAATTAATATGTCACTCATGTATATAAACAGTAAACAAATAAAAATAATTTTTTAATTCACAATACTACTAAAATAATTTATCCTTTGAGAACATGATATTCTAACTTTCTACTCAACACCTTTTATATATTTCTCAATTATACAGATTCTTTTGAAAACATTAAAATTACTGAAATGCCTTTAGATTTGTCATCTAATTGCAGTAACGAAATCTTGTCAGGATAATAAGCAGTGTGATATGTTTCTTTATGATCAGGACTCAGACCTAACTTTCCTTTTTGTGCATTGCCTCACCCGTTCTTTGTAATGCATTATCTAATCTTCTTTACCGTTTTCTCCTCCTTTTAATATTTCCAATTAGCAAATAATGATTTATAAGCAGTAATTTGAATTGATTTCTCTACAGAATTTATTTCAATAAAATTTGTCACGCTAGCTCACTGCTGCAATGTTACAATTTACAGGCACAATGCACTCTTTGAGATATATTTTAATCAACTAAATTGATTATTTTAAGTCCCTATAACATAAGTAGCTCAAATTCAACGTTTCTATTAACTAAGAAAATTTACTTTTATATTGCATTGATAGATAAAACGAATTAACCTATGTGATTATTTATATGCCTTACTGCCTTCGATTCATAAAATTAGGACTCTCCTCAGATTTTGTGCCAAATTATTATCGATAAAACAGTATTATAAAATTGAATATGCAATAGTAATCAAATATTCAAGGGGTGAAATAAAAGAAAGCATATTGAGATTTACTCTAACATATGAATGAGCCCTAGGGTTCTGCATAAAGGTTTTTACTCTAACAAATAATATTTTAGTTGTAAAAACAAACACTTTTATACTCTTCCTGTTTTTATTTCTCCTCTTTCTTTTAGAAGGCTTTTTAGTATTATTATTTTCAAGTTTCTAACTATTTAAGTTTAATACTTTTAAAATGACTCTTTGAATTCTAATTTTTACTATTGCTCGTTTGTTGATTAAGCAGAGAGTAAATCCTCTGAGTTTCTTATTTGTCCTTCAAACCTTCTTTTATGTTTCAATATTTCGGTATTTTATCAACTTATTATGAGCATATGAATGCCTATTAAAATATTTCAAGTTGTTATCTATGTCTTAAAACAATAATTTGTAGAAGATCATGATCTCATCATATCAAATTCTTTCATGCTTTTACTAGCACCCTTGGCACTATACGGAAAACAAGACGACAATGGAAAAGGTAGCTCAATGTTATTATTCTTGCTTCACGTATATATACACGGATGAATGAAAAAGATTGAAAACAGAAAGAGAATATACAGAGAGGATATTTACAGGTATAACAAACAATATGCTTGTACAGTTGGTTATTGTACAACGATGAGGTGCATGTGATGGGTACAATGGATAAAGGATATTCACTTATTATGCCCCCTCAAGATGGCGGTGGAACGACACCAATCTTGGTCGATAGGGACTGATGCCGAGGACTGCTGAGGGGCTTGGTGAGGAGGTCCGCGAGTTGCATGCTAGATGGGATATGAGAGACACAAAGGGCACCAGAGGCAACAAGTTCACGTACAAAATGATAGTTAATGGAGAGATGTTTCATACGGGAATGAAACACAGGATTGCGACACAAATATGTAGCGCCAATGTTGTCAGATAGAATGCGAGGAGAAGATGATAGTGTGAAGCCAAGTTCCTTGATGATTTGCTAGAGCCATAGAACTTCAGTAGCAGTGGAGGCAATGGTACTGTATTCAGCTTCAGTGGAGGACTTTGCCACAGAACGTTGCTTTCGAGAGGCCCATGAAATGGGATTAGAGCCAAGGTAGGCAACATAGGCACTGGTGGAGCGACGATCAGTAGTATCACCTGCCCAGTCTGCGTCACAGAAGGCGGTGAGCGTGAGAGACGAAATCGGTGTGAGAACAATACCATTTTGAATTGTGGATTTCAAATAGCGTAGAATGTGCTTGAGGGCCTGAAGATGATCATGGGTAGGAGATTGCATATGTTGAGCCAGACGATTAACAGAAAAGGATATGTCAGGCCGTGTGAGGGCCAGATATTGGAGACTGCCAATCATGCTGCGAAAGGTGGAGCCATCAGCGGGAGGGGAAAAGTTGTCAAGATTAGCGGATAGCGACATTGGGGTGGAAGTTGGCTTGGCACCAGTCATGGAAAACTTATCTAAGATATCGCGGATGTAACCACGTTGGGATAGAAAGAGGCCCTGTTTGCAAGGGAGTAGCTCCAACCTGAGAAAGTATTGGGGCATGCCAAGGTCTTTAAGAGAAAACTTTCGATACAAAGCCGACGTAAATTTGTCAAGAAAAGTGGGACAGTTCCCAGTTAAAAGGAGATCATCAACATAAACTAAGAAGTAAGCAAGAGTTCCACCACGATTGTAGATAAATAGGGAAGGATCTGTGAGAGCATTAATAAAGCCAAAGGAAAGGAGAAAATTGCGAAGAGAATGGTACCATGCACGAGGAGCCTGCTTAAGCCCATAGAGGGGCTTGTTGAGTTTACATATGTAATGAGGGAAGTCTGGATGAAGAAACCCAGGAGGTTGGCGCATGTAGACGGCATCAGACAGTGACCCATGTAAGAACGCATTGTTAACATCCATTTGTCGTATATGCCAGCCAAGGGAAATAGCAATGGTGAGAACCAACTTGATGGTCTGCGGTTTAATGACAGGGCTGTAAGTCTCACGATAATCAATATCGGGGCGTTGATGGAAGCCCTTGGCCACCAGACGAGCCTTGTACCGGGCAATAGAGCCATCAGGGTGTCTTTTAAAACGGAAGACCCATTTGTTGCCGATAATATTGAGGTGGGGCTGAGGAGGGACAAGGTCCCAAGTGCCGTTTGACAAAAGAGCATTGATCTCATCAGACATGGCCTGTTTCCAGTGAGGGACTTTGGCAGCTTCGGAGACACACGTGGGTTCAATGTCACTGGGCAGTGGGTAACGGGTAATGGAGAAAGTAGTCTTTGGTTTGAAGATACCAGCTTTAGCACGGGTGATCATTGGATGAGTGCCAAGACGAGTGGGGGGAGGTTGCTCCGGGTGAGGGATGGCTATAGATGGTGATGAAGCTTGAGAGGCAGGGGACATTGCAGTAGGAGCGGCGTCAGACGACAAAAAGGGGGGTGATGGTAAGGAAGAAGGAGATGGGGATGGGTCAGGTGGAGCAGGTGAAGAGGGAACAGTGGGAGGAATAATGGTGTGAGGCGATGATGGTGTAGGAGGAGAGGGGGAAAGCTAGGCACTGGTGGCATCAGAAGTGGGTGCAGAGGCATGAAAGGGGTATTGATCTTCAAGAAAGATGACGTGCCTAGAGGAAAAAATCTTGTGGCGATGAAGATTATAGCACAAATAAGCACTCTGTGAAGTGGAATAGCCTAGGAAGACACAGGGGGAAGATCGTGGAGCAAGTTTGTGAGGGGAGTATGGTTTAAGCCATGGGAAACAGAGACAACCAAATGTACGTAATTTGTAATAGTTGGGAGTTTGACGAAATAAAACAGCAAAGGGGGAGGAGTGATTTAGGGTGGGGGTGGGCATGCGATTAATGTGGTAAGCAGCAGTTTGAAGAGCAAAGGACCAGAATCGAAAAGGAATACCGGCATAATGAAGGAGACATCGTGTTGTTTCAACGAGGTGACGGTGTTTACGTTCAACAATGCCATTATGTTCAGGGGTGTGTGGGGGTATAGTGAGATGAGCAATCCCATGGGTGGACAAGAATGGACGGATTTTGATAAATTCACCACCGTTATCAGTGAAGAGAGTTTGTATAGTTGAGTTTAAGTGATTTTCAACCAGAGCTTTAAACTGATTAAAAACAGTGAAAACGTCGGATTTCTGTTTAATGGGATAAAGCCAAACATAGCGAGAGTAATGATCGACAAAGATAACATAATATCGAAAATTGTCTAAAGAAGGAAAGGGAGTAGGCCCCCATACATCAGCATATAAAAGTTGTAAAGGACGTTCACTACGAAGACTGGACTGGAAAAACGACAACTTGTGACTTTTATTCTGAAGACAAGTAGTGCATGAGGAGGAGGGGGGCGTGAAGAGGTCAGGTGATGAGCAGAGAGAACTTTATGGAGAGTGCGAGAACTAGGATGCCCAAGACGATGATGCTAACATGCAGGAGAAGGGGTGGAGGTAACAGTAAGAGCATAGGCTGGAGTGTTGTAGAGTTTGTAAACATGGTTGTCATTTTGTCCTTGAAGCAGTGTCGTCCCTGTTCCCAGAGCTTTCACCTTGAAGCAAGAGGGAAAAAATTCAACAGAGACATTATTATCGTGACAAAGTTGAGAGACGGATAGTAACTTGTGATTAATCTGTGGAACATAAAGAACTTTGGGCAGTGTCAAGGATGTGTGAGAAGAGTGTAAAGTAGCAGTACCAGTATGGGATATAGGTAGGGTATTACCATTGGCAACATGAAGATGATCTGAACCTGGATATTCAGTAGCAAGGGAAAGATTGGAGAAATCATTGGTAATGTGATGGGAAGCACCGGAGTCCAATAACCAGGGATCTTGCGAGGCAGACAAGTGAACAGCATAAGCAGTGGGTTTCGTATTAAAAGCAGTGGAATGATGGGTAACGTTGGGATTGTTGTCAATCTTGAAGCAAAACTTGGCAATGTGACCACGCTTGCCACACCATTGACAGATATCATTACGTTTAGGAGTGGAGAGGTGCGGTGATGTGTTGGATTTGGGTTGATTTCCCTGTGTAGAAGACTTTAATCGATTACTGCCAAAGGAGGGACGTTTGTGAACATAATGAGCAGACAGGATGGTGTCGGAGGGTTTTTCTTCTTTTTGGAGCTGAAGTTCATGGTTAAGGAGTTGTTCATAAATCTGGTCGTAAGATAAAGGTGAGGGGTGGGCTCGCAGGACAGTGGCGATGTCCTTGAAGTCTGGTCCTAGACCAGATAAACAGTATAATACAAGGTCGACATCATCTAGAGGGTAACCAATCAAAGAAAGTTCATCGGCAACAACCTTGATGGACCTAAGGTACTCCGAAACAGAGGTTGTACCTTTAGACATGGTGGAAAGTTTTTCTTTTAGATGGAGGACACGGGACCGAGACCTATTGGAAAAAGCAGTGCGAAGCTGGGTCCAAGCTTCACGGGAAGAGGTGGCTTGCGAGATGATGGAACGAACATCATTATCGCAGGAGCCCAAAATAGCCAACAAGAGGAGCTGGTCTTGTCGGAACCAATGAATATAAGCTGGGTTTTCAGTTTCTTTACCGTCAACGATATAGATGGGAGAGGGTGGTGGAATGGATCCGATAATGTATCCTTGAAGGCCATAACCGATAAGGAGAGACTCCATCTGTTTAGCCCAGGCGAAATAGTTGTGAGGGTTGAGTTTAATGGGTATGAGAGAGCTGACATTGACGACCACGAGGTCACCAGATGATACGTTGGATGGGATGGTATGGGTGGGAAAAATATCTGGTGAGGTTGAAGAAGTCATTTTGACGAAAAGAGTGGATCGAAGAAAGGAGGTGCTCGTTGGAGCTTTTAATGCTCTGATACCATATACGGAAAACAAGACGACAATGGAAAAGGTAGCTCAATGTTATTATTCTTGCTTCACGTATATATACACGGATGAATGAAAAAGATTGAAAACAGAAAGAGAATATACAGAGAGGATATTTACAGGTATAACAAACAATATGCTCGTACAGTTGGTTATTGTACAACGACGAGGTGCATGTGATGGGTACAATGGATAAAGGATATTCCCTTATTAGGCACCTAACACAATCAATCAAAGTTCATTAATAATTTTTATTTTCATCGAAAGATTAATAATGAATTCACTTGATCTAACAACTTTCTAAACTTATATCCTAAAAAATATTAAAATTATGAGAGAATTGATTTTCTTAACATCTAAAATTAATAATTAACTAATCACTTCATTAACTTACATTGTAATTAATATTTTTCAACCTTCTAACTACATAAAATGGTCAAAATAGTAAGAGATGTGTTAGAATTTACAATGGGCCTACGAGCCCACACAAGAACGAAAGCTAGATCACATACAAGCCCAAGTGAGATTCCATCCTAAAACCAATTGGTGATAGGTGGAGTAACCCATTAGACTTATATGTTAGTTTACTTTCCTCTCTTTCTCCAATATGGGACAACTCCCACTCTTTATATTTCAACACGCCCCCCTCACGTGTGGGTCTAACACGTGACATAATCTATCATTTCGAGGTGTTAACGACTAATATAAGAGCAACCCGCTTTGATACCATGTTAGAATTTACAATGGGCCTACGGGCCTACACAAGAAGGAAAGCTAGACCACATACAAGCTCAAGTGAGGTTCCATCCTAAAACTAATTGGTGATAGGTGGAGTAGCCCACTAGATTTATATGTTAGTTTACTTTCCTCTCTTTCTCCAATATGGGACAACTCTCACTTTTTATATTTCCAAAAGATTACCTTTTGCAATGTTGAAAAGTTAATTAATCAATCAAGTAATCGTTTAATTATTTAATTGGTTAAATTTTCAAATACACATACACACACTTTTGTTTATGAAAAAATATATGATGGCCTCAATCTACCAAAAAAAAAATCATAATTAGACATTTTTAAACCAATAGGATTTAAACGCCACAGTATTTGAGGTCTATCCATACTTTGATATTATCAGCCTAAAATGATGGTGGTATAAGTTTCACCGTTATCATTAGAGACTTGATGATTCAATGGAAGAGGGGCTAAGACGTTAAGAATCTAATTTTTAATAAAATTGAACTTTGTAATTCGTAGGTCTCTTCCCATGCATCAAAATTATGAATTTACCGCTAACGACGAAATGGTTATTCCATGACAGAATGGCCTAGTTATTAGATAGGTTCTTCTGCTGTTCCAAAAAGTCCACGTGGGGTACATGCGATATAGCTTTTAATACAAAAATGAATGGCATTCACGCTTTGCATGTATCGCCGGCCAAGGGATTGCCTCTCAGTAGTGCTAATCGGAACTAATTGTCTCATTCCCTCAACGGCCTACCCTAAATTGGTGTCATTAGGTCATTGGGCCTCTAGTACTAATTTGATTTCATACGCTGTAGCCACCGCTGCTGCAATTTATCTAGCCTTAAAGCCTCATAATTTTGTCTTCCAATCTCAGGATCCTAATGATACGAACCGTCACGTTCTGACAAGAAATGGTACTTAAAGAGATCTGTATATTGCTGCATCGATTCTTAATTAATGTAGGTATCATGGTAAATGAGGAATAGAAAAACAGGAGTAGAAAGTCGCATTAGTGTTTTTGGCTTAGTTTTAGCAAAATGATAGAAATGCTACTTAAAGAGATCTGTATATTGCTGCATCGATTCTTAATTAATGCAGGTAGCATGGTAATAATGTAATTAATTAATTTTTTGTGTGGACAGAAATATGTTTAATTTTGGATTTTGACTAAAAACTAATTATTTATGTTATAAATTACAACATTTAATTGTAACGGTTTGTTGACGAAGTGAGAATCCTTCACATGCGACATATAAGAAAAAACTTTGTTTCCAAGTTCTCCCTATTGTCCAGTTACAAAATTAAGTATTTATGATAAGTATACTGATAAATTTATTGTCCTTTTCCTCCAAGAATAGATACTAATTTATTAATTGGGTCATTTAATTAGCTTGGTACAAGGATTTGTTTCCTTATATATTGCAATTTTCATATCTCTCTCTCTCCATATATATATATATATATATATATGAGAGAGAGAGATATGAAAATTGCACTTAAAAATGTTTATTTCACTACAAGAAATAAGGCGTTTACCAACGGCCATTACCGACGGAAAATATTTGTATTCCGTCGGTAATGTAAAAATAGCGACGAAAATTACCGACAGCTTAAGGCGTCGCTAAAATGGCTGTCGGTAAATTTACCGACGAACAACCTAAATTTACAGTCGGTAAATTTACCGACGGAATTCGTCGGTAGTAGTCGATCATTTTATCGACGGAAATAAAATTCCGTTGGTAAATAAAATTAATTTTAAAAAAAAAAGTTCCCATCATCGTTGACGAGGTGTTCTTTAAGACTCTTCCTTTTATCTTCAGCAGAACTAGTCACAAATTTCTCAACCTCTTTGAGCCTCTACAAGAGAGGAGGCCTCCTCTAGTCTGTTCACTGTTTGCTTAACGCGTCTATAGCTCCGATTCCCCTGAAACGCAATTGAAACTAAAGCCTGTAAACTAACACAGAGATGAGGAGAGCTCAAAGAAAGATTGAAGATACAAACTAACCAGGATTCAGTAGAGTATTCAGAGAGCTTCCCTATACTGGATCTTATGGGCTTTCTTTAACAATACTCGTTTCTTCTTTAACAACAAAAAGTATTCAACACATAAATCAATACTATATATGACAATCAAAAACCC
>JANIPN010000002.1:46212896-46244068 GCA_027478595.1 Erythroxylum anguifugum
AATATGATGTGGGATTTGATACTGGATGATGTGTTAAACTTCTTGAAATTGGTTATATACTTGACTTTTTGTTCTGATTAGAGTGAGTATATTGATGATGGTTTGTTCACTGAGTTCACAAACTCATCAAAATTACAACGTTGTTCTTCAAGTTCAGAAGAGATCTAGCTAGTCTAGTTAGAGTATAGCTACTGCATTTGGAAATGAGCTAGTGGTCAGGATTAGTTGTACTTGTAGATTTCTATAATCATTATGCATGGAGAACAACATTTTTCAACTGTTGTATAATGTACATGTAAATTTTGAAATATAATGACATTTATGACTGGATATGTTTGTTAATGAAATGGGCCAAAATGAATATTGGTTTGCATATGATATGTGTGATGCCTTAAAATGTGTTAATGCAATTGTCCTAACGTTTCATTCCCGTAGGGTATGTTTTTGAATATCCTCTGGTATATCAGGAATATGCTCTATGAGAGTGGTATGTTACACCTCTATGGATGTAAGGTCAAGCTAATGACCATAAATTAGCATGTTTAGTAGTTCGATTGAAATTGTCAGGTTTAGTTAGCCTTTTTTTTGAACATTCAATAAAACTTTAGTAATTTGAATTGACCTGGGATCACTACTTCTCTCACTTTCTTTAAGCAAATCCAAGACAAGACAATAGGCTCAAGGTGTCCAATTGCCACCTCCACCTCCAATACCATCCCCGCCTTCGTCACCATAAGGCTTTGTTCTATCCCTTTTCCTTTCAAATTTAGTCTTTATTTTTATTTTATTTTCTCTTTTTACTTTAATTTTTGTTTCTTCTTTCCTTGCATGTTTGTTTGCCTCCTTCTCACATTAAGGACAATGTGTTGATCAAGTATGGTGAGGATTATGTGTTTTGCTTCGAATGTGAATTTTGCATATTGTATGATAGTTTGTTAGGTTGCACTTTGTAAATTGTGTCAATGTGTCAATGGCTTAGATGGATTCAAATTGATTTAAATTTGAATATAGTATATTAGGTTGTGAAGATTCATTAGCTCGCAAAATTAGTGAATTAGGTTCTTTGGCTAAATATGCAAGTTAATTAGGATTTAGTGTGAGTTGTCACCCTCTAAATTGTCAAATTCATTCATGATTTTAGGTCCTTTGACTTAAGTAGCTCTGCTAGTATTTTTATGAAAACGAGTAGCTTAAGTAACAACGCAGGCAACAAAAAAATTATGTTAGTTAATTTTAAATAAATACTATTTCGCTAGCCTTCGGGTTATGAATAAAGCTAGCAGCTAGTTGAGAACGTGATGTCGCTGAGTAACCGGATCGACGCATATCATAAATGTGTGCCTTTACATCAAAAGGCTATAATGATGTTCCAACCAAGCAACTTAATAAAAAAATGATTTAGTCAAGTAACCGGACCGACATTCATCACCAATGTTTGCCTCTAAGTAAAAGACTAGGTCTATGTCTAAAAAATATTAAAACAATGTTTTCTAATAAAACCTACCGAACTTTTAAATAGCTTGAATTTTCATGAAAACGTACTTAGGAGTAGTTACAGAGTTTAAATGACCAAAGAATTATTAATGCGTGTGTATAAAAGGGTGAGTAACTTGACATTTGAGTTTTGATTAATATGTATGATTGGTCCAGAGCCCCTAGATGTAGATTTTGCATGTTAATGATTTGAAATGACTTGAATGATTGTGTGTAAAGTTAAATTTAATTCATGAAGTTGAAGCCATTATCTCATTATTGCATTGTGTGCTTTGTGATTTTGTGTGTTTGTCTTTTTGTTTGTTTGGGGACAAGCAAACGTTTAAGTGTGGGGATGTTGATAAGTGTAAATTGCATAATGTTTTAAGGCTTAGTTTAATATGTATTTAATTGTTAATTCAATCATTTAGTATGTGTTTAGGTTAGAATTGTGTTAGTCTGTTAATTAATTGTGTTTAAGTTTTTTTATGGGTTAGTACAAGTCTTTGAGATTAAATATTATGTTTTTAAGGTAACTTAATGTTTTTGTTAGTGTTTCAAGGTCAACATCAAAGAACTGAGAAGTTTCAGAGACATTCGGGCCAAAACAACGGGTCACAATCATGGTACAATAGGCCATGATCGTGACAGAAGCACTAGAGTTAGCCCACGATCATAATCCATATGCCACGATCATGACAGAAGCCCAAGAATGGCTCATGATCATAGCCTGCATGCCACGATCGTGACAAAAGGCTCAGATGTGGCCCATAATCGTGGCCTGCATCGGACAGACAGGCAAATACTCAAAAATGTCAAGTTTCGAGGGATTTTTTGGACCTTTTGTACCCCAAAAAAAAACCTTAGGGCTGCTCAAAACACAAAGGATATTTAAAGAATAACATAAAGAGGTAGAAAGAGCTTTTGCGTCAGCCACTTTTGGAGAAACTCTAGAGAGATTGAGGAACAGATGTTGGATCGGAAAATAAAACATGCAAGATTTGGTTAAACGGTAAAGTTCGAAACTTTTTTAGAAATCATAACACATCGGAAGCAAGATAACCAAATCAACATGCTACCATACATGATACGGTATAAGGATAATATTTAACATAACTTGTTATTATTTCCTCTTCTTGTTATTGTATCCTCAACCAATCCGATCTACCACTTATTCTTCTTAGACAACTTGGTCAATAAGATCCTTTGGTGTGAAAGGAGAAGACAACTTTGGAGAAGATTTTCCTTAGAAGAAAGAAGCCAAAGATGAGACACTTCTCATGCCAATTTCAGCTAACACATGCAAGAAAGGAGAGACAGACCAAAAACGCAAGAACACCTCTCTTACACCTTGTCAATTTCGGTTATGTATGAAAAGAAAGAAGAGAAGAGCATCCAATGCATCACATCTTTCTTTAATCAAACATAAAGAAGCCATTAAATGAGACTCTTCTCATTTGTTTTAAGATGGCTATATGAAAAGACCAATAACCTAAAATGACATGTCAATTTCGGTTTTAGTGATGAAAGAAGGAAGATCATCCATCAAATGCACCTCTTTCATCTTTAATCAAATGAATGCTAAAAGGTTACATTACATGCCATCATTAAAAGACAACCATTAAACCATTTAATGGTAAGATCATTACTCCATTTAATGATGATAATGCATGATAAATACCATCTTTATTTAGGAATTCAGTGCTAAATGTGCAGCTGCACATTCAGCCATTAAAAACCGAAATTCCATTTCATTTCTTTAAGAATTTTGCTTTAATATAATTAATCTAATTAATTAAATTAAACCAAAGTCTAGCCCACTTCTAAATATTCATTTGGGCTTCTAATTAACCATTAATTAGTGCAAGCCCAACATTCAATTATGTACTTCAAAGCCTCCATTTATATTTCTTACTTTGCTTGATAACCTTCCTTAAAGCCTAGTGGGGAATCTTATTAGACTTAGATAATTCAAACTCTAATAAGCCCATAATTAATTTAATCTCATTAGAATTAATTCTAATTTATTAACTAAATGTCATTCAACTAAAGACAATTAGTTGAACTCTTGAATTACTAAATATTACGAGAACATATGTTTCAAAAAAACATGTCCAATTGCAGACCCTATTATGAAACTTATTATAGCCATCCGCACAACAAAGGGTAAAATTACTGTTTTACCCTTATGTTAGTTTTTCCTTCAAGATCTCCCGTTTTACTCTATATGGTGATTAATACACAAGATCTCATCTTGGTGTTAAGACTTAGTGGGTAGCTAGTCCAACCAACTCCTGGAGCCAGTTTAATCACCAATCTCTATAAAACATCTAGAAGTGATCATATCACTATAAACTCTTTATTTGAGTGAATGTTTCCTAATACATATTTCAATTAATAATTCCAATATGCAATCACTGGATTAATACTCTGTAAAAATCCATTCCAACCATATCAAGAACTATAATGAAATACCTATGAGTTCACTACTCATCAAGATTGTGGTCCATAATAAGCAGATGCTAAAATGTATGTTTTAAGACTAAAGTAACGGCTTACTTTATTCTTGAAAACATATTTGATTCCAGATTCATTTAATAGTGCCATTATCGATAGTTGACTACTATTATGATATGAAACTCATCATTCCCTTGAAGTAAACTCTTTTACTTACATGGAGATAAATCACAACACTACAGTCTAAACCATAATCAAGCGACCAACTTGATTATTCAACTATGAATCCATTATTTTAGATTCTTATAATATACATATTTCCCATATATCTTTATGTATATGTATATTACTTACAAAACTATTACTAGATATATAATGCTCACAAAAACCAAACTCTCTTGTTTTTATTAATAATAAATATTTTCATTACAAAACTATAACTGAAGAAGATTAAGTTACAAGTAAATACATTTGCCCTATAGGGCACTATATTTACATAATTCCAACAATCTCCCACTTGCCGTAAAGCAAGTTTGACATATCCCTCATTCCCATCCCTGTTAAGTGACCCTCAAAACTCTTTTGAGACAACATCTTCGTAAACAAATCAACAAGGTTTTGCTCCGTGGGAATCTTTACCACATTCACCTCTCCACGTTGTATTATCTCCCTTATGAGATGATACTTTCACTCAATGTGTTTGGCAACTTTTTGTTTCCGTGGTTCTTTAGAATTAGCCATTGCCCCACTATTATCACAAAAAAGTGTAATGGCTTTTTCTGCCTCTAGAACTACCTCTAAATTATTTAGGAACTTAAGCAGCCAAACTGCTTCCTTTACTACTTTACAAGCATCAACATACTCAACCTATATAGTCAAATTAGCAATACAAGATTGCTTGACACTCCTCCAGACTAGGCTCCACTCCTAAAGTAAATATAGAATTAGAAGTTGATTTCCTTGAATCAACATCTGATTGGAAATCAGAATTTGTATATCTTGTCAGAATAAGGTTACTTCCTGAGTAAACAAGCATTAAGTTCTTCATCCTATGAAGATATTTAAGTATACACTTAACCGCAGTCCAATGCTTCATTCCTGGATTGGACTGAAATTTGCTTACCAATCTCACTACATGACAGATATCCGGTTTAGTGCAAAGCATTGCATACATTAAACTTCCAACAACCGAAGCATATGGAATGTTTCTCATGCATTCAACCTCCTCTTGGGTTTTAGGTGCTTTCTTTTTTGAATGTTTGATTCTATGTCTCGTAAGTGTGAAACCTCTCTTGGAATCTTGTATGGCAAACTTATTAAGCATGTTCTCAATGTAGGTTAATTGAGACAAGGCTAGCAGTTTGTTCTTACGATCCCTTATAAGTTTGATCCCTAGAACATAGTTAGCTTCTCCCAAATCTTTCATTGAAAAATGTTCATTCAGCCATCCCTTGACTGTAGATAACATTCCCACATGATTCCCAATGAGCGGAATATCATCAATATAATTAGGAAAGTAACCTTGCCTTCTTGTATTCTTTTATAAACACAAAACTGATCTAGGTTTTGTATGAATCCATAGGTTTTGATAGACTTATCAGTCTTATTATTCCAAGACCTAGATGCTTGCTTAAGTCTATAAATAGACCTTTGCAACTTGCATACCTTATGCTCATTACCTGTCTTAACAAAACTTTCTTGCCATATTTTATAATCGAAATAGGCCGTTATAACCAAAAGAATCCTGATGGACTTAAGCATGGTAACCGAAAAAAAAGTATCCTTATAGTTTATACCCTCGTTTTGAGTATAGCACTTTGCTACCAATCTCACTTTAAAGGTCTCTACCTTTCCATCTGATCCTTTTTTCTTTTGTTGATCCATTTACACACTATGGTTTTTATACCTAGTGGTAGATCTACAAGGATCTAGACTTCATTTATGTACATTGAATCTATTTTCGATTCCATCGGCTTTAGCCATTTTTCTACATCAACATCATTAATAGCTCGTGCATACATAATGGGATCCATTTCTTCTTGGTATGAGATGGCAATTAAGCCTTCTCCTAGACCAATATACCTATCTGGCTGTCTCACAACACTCCCACTACGTCTAGACACTACTTGATGTTTAGGTTGCTTTTTTGATTCAACTCTTGAATCCATTTCAACATCTTGTTCTGTCATATCCAAATACAAGATTCACAAGTGGGTAATGAATCATTATCCAAGCCCATAAGGATCCCATCCTTTACTAACCTGTCAAGTCTTTTCTGATTGATGTGACCCATACTTAAGTGCCACAGATATTTTGAATTAATGCTAGAGACATTGGAATGTCTTGGTTTTATCAATTATGTGTTGTTTAGTGAGCCTGTCATAGGTTATATAAAGAACAATCCCTATTTAATTATCGCATACAAATAAAATCCTTATTCTCATATATTGAAACAACATTTTCAAAATATAAGGAATAACCATATTTTATTAAAAAAAAATAGAAATCATGTTCCTTACAATCATTGGCATGTAATAAACATCCTCCAAATATAACCTATGGCTACTAGGAAAGTCCAAGATAACTACTCCCACTGATTCTACTGAAATATAGGATCCATATGCTATCTTTACTTAAAACTAGCCTTTAGGTAGTCGTTTCCTTTGCTAGAACTCCTGTAAAGAATTGCAAACATGGTTAGTGACTCCTGAATCTAATATCCAAGAATCAGATAAATCTGCCACATTTCTAGTTCCTAACAAACTTAGGAAACCCATACCTTGTTTGCTTTTGAGGGACTCAAGGTAGACTGGACAGTTTCTTTTCCAGTGTCCCATCTTATCACAGTGGAAACACTTTCCTTTGATGTTCTCTTTGGCCTTCTTTTTCATGTGTTGGGCCTTGACCCTTGTTTGGGCCTTCTTTTTTATTGGACCCTTCTTCTTTTGCTTGCCCTTACCCTTGGGCTTAGAAGAAGTTGCCACATTAGCTTCTGGCCCATGATCCTTGATATTCAATATCTCCTCCACAGTCTGAAGGGTATCATCAACTCACTCAAGTTGTAATCCTTGCTGTTGAGCTTATAGTCCAACTTAAACTACTGAAAAGAAGAGTTTAAACTATTAATGATCATAATCATCTGCGTGTCCGCATCCATATCTGGCCCAAGCATCTTAGCCTAAGTAACCGCAGAGATTACCTTAAATAAGTAATCTCACACCGGTTTACAAGGTTTTTGTCTGAGATTATGAAAGGTTTGGATAGCTTTCACTCTTGCAGACTTGGTCCTTACACCAAACATCTCATATAGGTGATGAATCATTATACTAGTAGTTTTCATACAAGCAATTTGCTTTTGCAATATGCCTTGACAGAAGCTAGAATATAACACTTAATAGTCTTATCAACATTCTGCCAACGCTCATATTGTTGGACTAGCTCAGGAGTTGAATCGCCACCCGGAGGTGTAGGCTCATTTTTAGTTAATACCTATGAAATACGTTCATATTGAAGAACAATGTCAAGGTTACGTCTCCATTCATTAAAATTCTCTCTTTTTTCCAATTTGTTATTTTTCAAGAGAAAAGTGAGTGGATTCATTTTGTGGTTAATTATGTATGAAAATATAAATTATTAAAACATGAGCATACTAGTCAATAATATTGGAACTTTGTATAAAATCATGATGCATGTGTGCATGATGATAGATTTAACGAAACTTAAAAAATTTAAAACTTTATACGACGATTATTTTTCTTATCTATAATAGACCAAGTGACGGTGGGTCATCTTATCCATTAAAAGAAAAACTAGGACCCTCTCACTCAAAAAACTACCCATCATCTTCATGTGTAACTTTTTGAGAAGTTCTATAATTTGGTCCATACTTTTACCAATAGAGCTACGGTGGGTAGGTTATTGATAAAATATGTTGAGTGCTTAACCATTTGATTCATTCATTAAAGGTACTTGCAAACCATGCCTCGGTGGGAGGTCACATTTACCACCAATGAGTGGACTTATCCTTAAGTAGACCCAAACCATGCAAGATCTAGGATTCACGCCCTCTGGTGGGGAGTAACACTTCACCATATCCAAATGGGCCATCATTTGGAGACCGTGGACTCTCACATGAGCATCCTCTCCCACTAAATCTTTTTGGGCTTTAAGTTTTAAATACCATCTTGTCTAGATGCAATTTATTATCCATCCTATATTGTTTCATTATATATCTCATACATAATGAATGCATGGCAAGGCTTAGGGTTGGCAATTTTCTAAATGACATGCAATCATATAATATCACGTATTATTTGCATTCATTTATCCATTCTTCACATGAACTAATTAAACCACTTTTGATTGTCCATCCTAGAGCACAAAAATAATTACAAGCCTTTTAGGCCCAAAATATTCTTCTTGGACTTGGATCTTCAGCTTTGAACTTTTTGCTCGCATGACCCTGCCCATTCGGTAAAAAAATGTAATGGCATTTTGTAAAACCGAATTTTGTTACTTTGAAAACAAAAATCCAGCATTTTGGTTTTCATAAAATCAAATATTTGTCATAACAAAAAATTCTAGCACTAGTTTTCTTTAAAACTGAAACTTGTTCCATTAAAACAAAAAACCAGCACTATGTTTTTATCATAACAGAAACTTGATTCATTGAAACAAAAATCTAGCACTTGTTTTGACATAAAAAATCGAAACTTGTTCATTGAAACAAAAATCTAGCATTTTGGTTTTCACAAAACCGAAACTATGCCAATACACAGAAGGATATACCGAAACCATTACCTCTTCATTTCTTCAATCCATGGCTACTTCATCTTCATCATTACATCAATTTGTACATTACAAAATCAAAGAAAACAGAAAAATGAAGCCAATGAGGAAACATGGTGATAATAGACCACCCTCCTTGTTGCAAACCAAATGAAGAAATCTTACGTGGTAAATATAAATTCTATGGACAAGCAAAAGGGCAAAACATACACCATATATTTCTATCATATAAAAATATGCAGTATACCAAAAATAATTGCCAACCTATGCATCACATATAGGAACCGAAATCATGCATAATAAAAATGGATTTGATACCAATTGTTGGATCGGAAAAGAAAACATACAAGATTTGGTTAAACTGTAGATTTCAAAACTTTTTTAGAAATCATAACGCAACAGAAGAAAAATAACCAAAAAAAATGCCAAGCCATACATGATACGTTATATGGAAAATAATTATCACAAGAACAAGATGGAGATTATAGTACTGAATCCTTCGCTACAGCTTTAACTCCTCTCTGTGCTATCCTATCCTCGACAATATATCCTCTTCAAGGTGATGTATCCTCTTCTTCTTGTTATTGTTTCCTCTTCTTTATATTGTATCCTCAACCAATCCAATCTACCACTTGTTCTTCTTGGACAACTTGGTTGACAAGATCCTTTGGTGGGAAAGGAGAAGGAAACTTTGGAGGAGATTTTTCTTAGAAGAAAGAAGCCTAAAATGAGACATCTTTTCATACAAATTTTGTCTAACACATTATGAAAGGAGAGAGAGTCCAAAAATGTAAGAACATCTCTTTATCACCTTGTCAATTTCGATTATGCATGAAATAAAAAGATGAGGAAGAGCATCCAATTCATCACATCTTTCTTTAATCAAACATAAAGAAGCCATTAAATGAGACTCTTCTCATTTGTTTAAAGATGGCTATATGAAAAGACCCATAACCTAAAATGACATGCCAATTTCAGTTTTTAGTGATGAAAGAAGGAAGATCATTCATCAAATACACCTATTTCATGTTTAATCAAATGAATGCTAAAAAGGTTACATTACATGCCATCATTAAAAGAAAACCATTAAACCATTTAATGGTAAGATCATTACTTCATTTAATGATGATAATGCATGATAAATACCATCTTTATTTAGCAATTCAATGCTAAATGTGCAGCTGCACATCCAGCCATTAAAACCGAAATTCCCTTTCATTTCTTTAAGAATTTTGTTTTAATTTAATCAATTAAATTAAACCAAAGTCTAGCCCATTTCTACATGTTCATTTGGGCTTCTAATTAACCATTAATTATTGCAAGCCCAACATTCAATTATGGACTTCAAAACCTCCATTTATATTTCTTACTTTGCATGATAACCTTCCTTGAAGCCTAGTAGGGAATCTTATTAGACTTAGATAATTCAAGCTCTAGCAAGCCCAGAATTAATTTAATCTCATTATAATTAATTCTAGCTTATTAACTAAATGTCATTCCGCTAAAGAAAATTAGTTGAACTTTTGAATTACTAAATATTTTGAGAACACATATTTCAAAAAATATGTCCAATTGCAAACCCTATTATGCACCTTATTATAGCCATCCACACAACAAAGGGTAAAATTACCGTTTTACCCTTATGTTGGTTTTTCCTTCTAGATCTCCCGTTTTACTCTATATGGTGATTAACACACAAGATCTCATCTTGGTGTTAAGACTTTATAGGTAGCTAGTCCATCAAACTCCTAGCGCCAGTTTAATCACCAATCTCTATAAAACATCTAGAAGTGATGATATCACTATAAACTCTTTATTTGAGTGAATGTTCCCTAATACATGTTTCAATTAATAGTTTCAACGTGCAGACACTGGATTAATACTCTATAAAAAATCTATTCCGATCATATCAAGAATTATAATGAAGCACATATGAGTTCACCACTCATCAAGATTGTGGTCCATAATAAGCAAATACTAAAATGTATGTTTTAAGACTAAAGTAACAGCCTACTTTATTCTTGAAGACATACTTGATTCCAGATTCATGTTATAGTGCCATTATCGATAGTCGACTACCATCATGGTATGAAACTCATCATTCCTTTGAAGTAAACTCCTTTACTTGCACGGACATAAATCGCAACACTACAGTCTAAACCATAATCAAGCGACCAACGTGATTATTTCACTGTGAATCCATTATTTTAGATTCTTATAATATACATGTTTCCTATGCATCTCTATGTATATGTATATTACTTACAAAAGAATCTTGGTACCTTATGACTAGATATATAATGCTCATAAAAACCGAATTCTTTTGTTTTTATGAATAATAAATATTTTCATTACAAAACTGTAACCAAAGAAGATTAAGTTACATGTAAATACATTTGCTTTCTAGGGCACTATATTTACATAACTCCAATAATCGCATGAGAAGAGAAAAATTTGTCATGGGTATGACACTCTTGCATGGGCATGAAACCCATGTCATGACTATGACTCTCACAGTAATGGTTGTGAGCAATCTAATCATGCATGTGACTTTGACAACTAGCACTTGAAAACTTAATTTTCACTGTAAATACAACATGTGATGGCAGATTGTGTATGAAACATTTTGGGAATAGAGATGTCTTGATTTTGAGAAGAAGAGGGGCCAAAGAGAACATCTTTGGGACATCTATGGAGGGCTAAATTTTTTTATGCCGATTCGGAGGTGATATTAAGCATTCTTTCATTGTTTGTTGTTCTTTGTCTCTTAGGGATAGATTATGTTATCTTATGTTTATTGTTTGAGTGTTGTGTAAGAATGATTGAATGCTATATTTGATTGTTTTGATGTATGATCCCATTTCTAGAATCAAATACAATATATAATCGTTGTGTTTCCGATTCATTTGTGGTAACTAATGGTTTCGAATCATTAGGGATAACATAACCTAGGTTAAATGATTCGAGCTTATATGGTTGTTGCCTTGATTAATTTGTTTTCCTAACTCATAATATGACTGTCCAATTAAATCTAGAGAGCTTGTTCTACGTTGTTCGATAGCTAGGTTTAATTAAAGAGCTCATCTTAATTAAACACGACCTAAGGGAAAACTAGGGTTATCAGAGCTTGTTGTTAACCTATGATTAATAGTTGCTAAGAGAGGTATGAGAATAACAATTCAAAGAATTATGTTTAATTATGTGTAGGCTAAGAATGAATTGATGACTAGTTCCCTAACGTATTCGCCACTTCTCTCATTTTTATGTTGTTTGGTTTAATTTGCATTTGTTAGTTTAGTTTCATTTTATTTTATTATTTGAAATCAAAGCAAACTGTGGGATCGACCTAGACTTACCACTAGTTATAGTTTTATGTCTAGTTATTTTGTGTAGCGTTATGATGTGTTACCAATTTTGGCATAATTGCTGGGGAGTGTGGTGTTTAGTTTTTGTTCTTGATTTAATTGTTGTTTTATAAATTTTTTAACTAGTTTCTTTTTAGTTATTTTATGATCTTTTCACTTTTTGTTTGGTGCTTGTGTGTTAAAATATTTTTAATAAAAGGAAGTAAATTTTCTTGTAACTCATATTCCCAAACTTATAACCAAGTTTGGGTTGATTGTATAAACTTTAGTTATGGATGGGACAACCAGCAAAATAACTTCTTTGATAGTTTGTATGACGCACATCAATTCCTGTATAGACCAAAAGCTTCTTATTATGACTCAGCTCCATCTTTAGAAGAATTACTTAATGTTATGGCTACTAACAATATTTAAATTCAATAGGGTATACAACAATTTTAGTAGGATTTAAAATGGTTTTAGAAAGATATAGGGTCTAGCATCCAAGATTTGAAGAGGCAACAAATTTCAGTAGGAAATGATGAAAGTCCAGCAAGATATAAGTTTTGGAATCCAAAAATTGGCAAGCCAAATAGGTTAGATGGCAGAAGTTATCAACCACCTAGCATCACAAAGCTAAGAGATGCAACCATGTTAACTCGAGGTGTACCCAAGGGGCGTTAGTACAAAGACCTTATAGAGTGAAGAGGAGCTTGATAATTTTGGGAAGACTACTTAAGGAATTGCTAGTGAAGAAGAAGTAGAGAAGGAACTCGAAGCAGAAAATAATCTATCATTTAGCTTGAAGGTAAATATTGAGTTCCTAATCCATGTTGAAACTAACCCTTCACCTTTACTTGACGGATTGTAGAAATTGAACGAGGAGGAGAAAGGTGAAGAGATAGTCCAAGAGTGCGAGGACTCAGTAGAGGTTGAGATTATGAAGATAGGGAGTATGTTGAAAATGAGAGGTCATCAACTTAGGTCCTATCCTAAATATCCTCAAGTGGAAGAAGTTCATATGACATTTGAAGATCATAATTTGTCGAGTGATGAGGAAAACAGGGAGTCGAGCCAGCAATAATAAACAAAAGCATTGCTTAGGAGGCAACCTAAGGGAAGTTTATTTCGTTTCCTTTACATTTTCGCATTTGTTTCGTATATGCATGTGTTTTTATGTCTGTTTGTTTCTTACATGTTTTTAAGTTTTCAACAAAAAGAGAGAGATAATTAATCAAACAAACAAAAAAACATTTTCTCATTTTCTATTGCTTTTAGGACTATATGGTTTAAGCAATCAAATATGATTTGAGTGAAAATAAATACATAAATTAACACAATCAAACAAAATTGATCACTTAACCATTTGACAAATGAGCTACTATAATAAAACAAGAATGATTAAGAATAAAAGTCTAGGATTCATTATATCGTTATTTTTCTTCTTGATTCAATATAGTGTAGGTCCTATATTTTCGAAGGGTTGATTATTCTCTCTGAACAACTAATCATTTAACCCCAATTAATTATCCCTAATTAATAATGAAATTCCGAATTTGCAATCTTTTGATTAACAAAAATAGCCTAGCATTTTCAAATAGTTCTTAAGCAGTCTATTAGAGAATCAAGTTCTCAGACTAGATCTCTCTCCGCATGATTATCAATTTGATATTTGTATGAATTATTAGGTTTTTAGCTCTCATTACCCAACTTAATCAGATTACTTTTAACTCACTCTCTTGATTTACATCGAAGTATAAACAAACACAAATAACACATCACTCAAAACATTGCATTGAAATCAAAAGTGTTCAAGTCACAAAATAACTCAATAATAAATCCTAATATGAAATTAAAACATCATCGATGTGTATAACATCTTCCAATTTAGTTTACACATCAAGTTTAATGAAAATAACGAAAGAAAATCGTAATTTAGAGCTGAATTTGCAAATCTGGAAAATGTTGGATAGCTGATGCTCCTCTTGATCTTCCTTGGATTAATCTCAATTTGGTAAGATGGTGGCTACTTATTTTGGTCTACTTTTTGTTATTTTATATCTTTAGGTTAATTTTTGGGCTTACCCAGGCATTTTGTTCCAAAAATATCCAAAAATAGCCCAAAAATGTGAAAAGATATGAAACAAATTGCGATTGGAAAGTGTCCATCTCGTGACACCCCCCTATTTTCTTCTATCATGATGATGACGCGAGTGTCATGATCGTGACATTGGGAACAACCCTGCCTTTTTGCCCAAGCATGCTCCAACTTCCTTTAATATGTTTTTTATCTAGTTTCATTCACTAACAAACACATCAAATCACCACAGGAACACAAGATTAAAGTCCAACATTGTGCCCTAAACCATATAACACTTAAAAACATAAACAAACAATCACATTAACATAATTCTAAGCCTAAAGGTGCAGTAATCATCTAATCAACACCTATAAATACATTAAAATACCTACCAAAACATAATATAAACTATAACTATCAACATCCCGCACCGTATTTGAGGCACATCTCTTATGCCAAAAGCATGTACAAACTACTAAGCATCTATTTTTTGAATGTAACATCTCAGTAGAGGAAAATTTAAACACTTTGCTAACTCCAAAAAGCTCATCTTTACTATGTTAAATTCACTGGATGGCTGTGAAGACAAAACCATATCAAGAGGAGACTATTCTTTAGACATCATAAGGATTATTTCTTGTATTTGCAAGATTTGTGAAAACAGGAACACAAGATGATTTAAATGTATAGGGAACTCTAGCGAGAGAGTACATAATGAAATTATTCAGTGGACTAGATAGCTATTGATTTTAATGAAAAAAAAAAGATATTGTAGAACAGATTTAGCAATTTAATGGAGAATATACAGTGATTAGATGGAAACCTACTGAGGGAGTAACGTGAAAAGTATTCAAGAGGTAAGGATATGAGATTCACCAAGTGATGCAATTAGGATGTTGTGCCTTAGTGTCTTTTGTCTCATGGAATTCAAAGATGTTAGGGGCACTTGTAGCATAGAAAGTTTGTGTAATTCAAGACCATTGTGTAGTATTTCTTATTAATAGAATTCCTTAGCTTCAAAAAAAATCATGACTATTAGCTTTATATTACCCTTTAGGAATTTTGATCTATTAATTCGTTTTAATTTAAAAAAGATTATCTACAAATAATTTAATTGGAAATTATAGAAACTAATTATGAAATCTTAAAAGTGTAAAGTTATCTCACCTTAAAGTACATAGTGTTGAAAAAATAGATATAAATTATCTTTTAATCCTACAAGTTATAATAGCTTAATTTTGTTAAAACAAAAGATTATCAAAAGCTGCATACACATAACCCTAAATAATCATAATAAATAATTTTAATGTCAATGATATAAGAAAAAATTTGATTAAAATTTATCTAATTTCCAGGTAGATATTTATGAAATGATGAAATCTATAATCCAAATATATGCTGATTGCTCAAGTGAAGTTAAAATGTTATGCCAAGAAAAATATACACTATACTTTATCAATAAAAGACAAACTGAAAACTAGCTCTCAACATTGATGACATATATATATATATATATATAATTTTATGTGATATATATATATATATTATGTGGTGAGATAACTTCACTGTTATGTTTAGAGACGAAAAACCAGCACATTGCTTTCCTTGTGGGCCTCTCAAGCCGAGAGCACATCGCTATACATGTGATATACATGTGAAGCACAAAGCAGAGTCTAAGGTTGCTTTTGTCCTTTTCCTCCCACGCACCATTCTAATTCTAAAGTTTTCCTGTGGCCTCCAATTGAGCTCCTGGTTTTGTTTATACCTTCTTTTCATATATCTTCCCCTCTATACTCTTTTTTTTTTTTTAAGATTCGAGGAAACCCCACAGGCGGGCCAAGCGGGCTCACCTCTCAGAAGGTCAAGTAGCTACACACCATCAGAGGGCCAAGCGGCTACATCTCATCACGGAGGGCCTCACTAATTCTCCACCCATAAGTAAAACTCCGGCTGCCTCGAGCTCTTACAAGAGGAGATAGCAAGGAATCGAACCTGGGACCTAACCGAAGCTAAGTCCCGCTCTCAACCATCTAGCCACACCCCTTGAGGGCTCCCCTCTGTACATATCACTGAAGTTGTCTCACATATATATAAACCTTCTTTTCATATATCTTCCCCTTTATACGTATCAATGAAGTTGTCTCACCACATAATATATATATATATCTTCCCCTATGTACATATCACTGAAGTTGTCTCGTATATATATAAACCTTCTTTTCATATATATCTTCCCCTTTATACATATCAATGAAGTTGTAGTAAAAACAAAACCAGTAGCTCAATTGGAGGCCACAGGAAAACTCTAGGATTAGAATGGTGTGTTGGAGGAAAAGGACAACAGCAACCTTAGACTCTGCTTTGTGCTTCACATGTATACCGTTGTGCTTTCGGCTTGAGCGCCCCACAAGGAAAGCTCTCCCATATCGGAAGATTCGGAACTGTTCCGTCTTTTTCTCTTTCATTTGTCTTTGTTTTATTCTCCGATTGTATATTGCCAAATGACCCGTCTTTATTTAAATCAATAAAATAAACTTTTAATTAGCTTACTGAAACATAATTAATCAAGTTGTTAAAATATATATTGATTACATATCATACTTATAATTTTACAAATTTAAAAATACTAATATTACATATATTTTATGAATAACAAATGATTTTTTATTGTTAAGCCAAAGACGAGTTTTATGGTAGCAATACTAATTGTTTTAGGTTTGCAACTAAGCCAAAGAATTGTTTTATATGGTAAAAGAATTGTTTTAAGAAGCTACTATCATAAAAAAAAATGAGGCATAGATTCTTTCTTTTCGTTATAGAGAACACAAGTACCTCAAAGATTAAGGTTATGCAATCTATCTAAGGTGCTTATATTGTTCCTTATAGTCAGCCACAATGTAAAAGAGGTTCTATGCATGAGATTCTTGCTTTAAACAAGCTTATACAATGTCACTAGAGAGCCTATTGGAACTATCCAATCCTTTGAAGCTTTGTTTTTAAACTGTCCTTTACGATGGTTGTTCCAAATACAACAACCTTGATGCTTAGAATTAGGATTATAATGTGTGATCATATGCTCAATTTCCATTATATAACCATTCCACTATCCCTCAATTATCCATAGGCAAAGTCTAACCTCACCTAGAATGCTTCCCATAGCCTGTATTGTAGCCTGGTTCTTAATTATCGTACCTTGGAGATGATACTTTCCTATCTCCAAATTTGTAGCTAATGTATGTCTTTAATGTACCTCTTATCTTTAAGAGTTAAGCTAAGAACCAAGAGTGAGTGGATTTGAAAGGAAGAGCCTATATACTCAACCTTAAGTATATAGCTATGCATCCACTTTATCCAAAGAGATTCTTTGTCCACTAGCACTCTTTGAAGACTTTTCCCTATTAGGATTCTATTGCTAGTTTTTATAAGAGTAATTCCTAGCCCCATTCATCTAGGGGTTTGCACACTGATGACCATTTCACTTTAGCGTTATATATGCTCTCATTCAAATTTTCTCGTAAGAATTTCCTCATAAGTCCTTTAATAGTTTTGGTTAATATTTTAGAAAAAAAAATGTATTAGCACTCCAACATATCAACTTTAGTCTATGATGTTATTCTCTTCTGTTTATTTTCAATCAAAGTCAAGCACGCATTATAGTATAAACGACTTGTTGTCAAAGGTAAACCTAAGTACACTAGAGAGGTTTGTTTTATGGTCATTCTAATTAATGTTAAGAGCCTGTCAACATGTTAATTTGCACTAGAAGAAAGGATTATATGGCTTTTATTGTAGTTACTGTCTAGGCCAGAAAGCTCCTTAAACTATTTCAAAGTTGGCATCAAAGTTATAACATATTTGGTTTTGAACTTTGTAAAAAAAACATATCATCAGTTAAACACGAGATAAATATAGAGCAATCTTCTTACACTTATTATGGAATATGAACTTTAATTCCCTAGAAATGTTATGCTTCGGTAATTTAGTCAGGGCCTCTATATAGTGAATAAAAAGATATACTTAAACAACTCAGTTGAACTCCATTTACAAGAAAACTAAAAGATAAGGAGGTGATGCAAGCTTTGATCTAGATTCATTTGCGAACACATGTTATCAGCAATCCTCCACATCTACTACAGCTATATCTAATAAGTGGTCCACATTAAATAAAAGAGTCATTCATCTTGAGAGCACAATAGAGAGGCTGACAACTCAGTTGCAACAGTTGATGGAGTATATAGCCCAACTCTGTAATGAGATGGATCAGTTGAAGGGAGCGATAAGACCTCATCGCAGCAGTCAGAGCATCCGCCTTCATCACCTGCATAGCGTAGATGGATAAGTGAATATATTTTATGTTTTCGTACTCTTAAGTTTTTGTATAAATCCTTAATTTACAGTTATTTTCAATATACTTATTCATATACATTTTAATTTTTATTATATTAACAATGATGATAATGTTTACTTTATATTTATCAATCAATGTTATATTATTTATAGAAATTAAATATACAAAAAAAACATAAGATTATGAACAAAAAACTCAGCTAGGATGTGAGAAATGGGGGTAGAAATTTATTAAAGTTAAATTTCCTGACAGAACTACAATATTCTGTCGCTAATTAGAGACAGGACGATACCTTTTGTCGGTAAAATACCGGTGGAACATACCATTCCATCTTTAGTTAGCGACAGAATCAATAAATTCGTTTGGAAGTTACCAACATAATATATCAATCTGTCAGTAAAAATTTAGCGACGGTTTATGTTTCTGTCAATAACTTTAACGACAGATTGTTATATATCCATCCGTAACTTTAGCAACGGACCTACAATTTATCATCAGCAAATTCACTGACAGAATATTGGTATTCCGTCTGCAAAGCAGCGACGGAATATTATAAATTTGTCGGTAAATTTTCTTTAACATACCAATGGAGATCCAAAATTCTATTGCTAAAAGTACCAATGAATACACAAACTTTTATTGCTAAATTTACCAATGGTTGTTTCTTTGACGTTTATTTCTATCATTAATTTCTCTCGCCAAATATGTTTCCCAACACAAATGCTTTATTTTTTGTCGGTAATTTTCGTTGCAAAAACTATTTTTCTTATGGTGGATACTATAAGATACGATATGTATATTTGTAATATTAAGAGTTTTATTGTTATAAAACTTGTCAACAATGGTAAGGTTGACAATGGCTATCATCAGTTGGTACATGAAATTTATGATGGTTTAATAAAATGCTATTAACTCAATGATGGGCTAATATTAGGATAAGGAGGCAAATTATATCTTTCAGGTTTCGATGGAATATGAAGAGAACTCATGCATAAGTCTTATGATGCACAGTTGGCAGGATATCCAAGGAAACAATGGATGATTACCACTACACGAAAATAGTCTAATAGCAACGGAAAAATACCGACCGAATTGCAGTGGTATGGAAATAGAGACGGAATTGATGTTCGGTCGGTGAAGTTGTCGGTGGGAATTGTTTGCAGACGGTCCGTTTCGGTCGGTATGGAATTAAATTTCGGTCGGTAATAATTAAATTAAAACCGAGCCCCTCCCTCCTTTTCTGTTCCTTGCGCGCGCGTCTTCCTCCTCTCCTCCGGCGTCCTCCTCCGTTTTGGCTAAAAGTATTTTAACCCCCAATTTTCCCTTCCCCTCCTGTTCTCCCGCGCAACTCTCGTCTTCTCCCTCGTCCGTCGGCTGGATTTCGCCCTACTGCAACCTCCAACCGCCATCGCCACCGCCGTTTGGTCTAGCCATTGTCGTCGACGCCAAGCTCGGCGGTGTCCCCTGCTGCGGTTGTCACGACTGAAGGTAGTTTGCCCACTTGTTCCTCTCCTCTTTGTGACATTCGGTGGATGACAGTCGAGGAAGGATCTTTGGCCTAGGATGATATGCCAATGCATTTTATTCGGACTCTTCCACCATGTCGACAACAGCAGCATCTACTTCAGAGCCGACAAACCGACGTATCATTCAGCTTGAGGCCTCAATGAATACTATGATGGAGGTCATACAAAAGCTCACAAATGAGGTAGAACAACTGAGACAAACGAGGAATGCAGACTCACAACAGCAACGCTCACCAAGACAATAGCATTGTCGTAGTTTAGAATATGGTTTTCAATTACACTTCACAGTTAAGAATATGGTCATTTGACTTTTTTGCCTAACATTTTCCGTTGGTTCAGAACTCTTCAACATATGATATGATAAATTTTAATTAGTTATTCAAATGTTATGCACTGTGATTTGTAGGTCATTTCAGCGATTAAACAGGATCCACTTGGTAATTTTGGCAAGATTAGCAATATTCATCAAATATTTATCATATTACTGACGGTTCCGTCGGAATTTAATTTCATACTTGCCGACAGTCCGTCGGTAAATTAACTTCATACTCGCCGACGGTTCGGTCGGAAGTTATACCGATGGTTCGGTCGGTATATAATACCATCATTTACCGACCATTCGGTCAGCAAATGTTTACCGACCGAACCTTCAAACAGTCGGTAAAATTAGCGACTGCGATATCGCCGACCAACGTCTCCGTCGCCCTACACGGTCAGCAAAATATATTTCCGACCGAATATGAGCCTATTCGGTCGGTAGTTTCCGTCTGTATTTTGCCTTTTTCTTGTAGTGTACGTTGTTATCCCATTCTTGCGTTTGGCTTCACATAGAGAAAGATATAAAAGCATAATATTGAACTTTCAGAGTATGTAAACAAGACAAAGTAGAAAGGCAAAAGAAAACGAGGATGCTAAAACTTTTGCCTATTCTAGAGAGGCCTTAAATGTCGGTATCTCTTGTTTTCATTGTGGAATTTTCGAAAGTTAATGGTAAAGTCTC
The DNA here is from genome assembly GCA_027478595.1 of Erythroxylum anguifugum. Lineage (NCBI taxonomy): Eukaryota > Viridiplantae > Streptophyta > Magnoliopsida > Malpighiales > Erythroxylaceae > Erythroxylum > Erythroxylum anguifugum. The sequence continues at coordinate 46,233,913 of JANIPN010000002.1, forward strand.
AATGCTAGTGGAGGTTGATTGACTCACTAAGGATATTGTCTTCATTATTTCTCTCGTAACTTGCTCCGTGAAAGTAGCAACTGATATATTCTACCAAAATATGGTAAAACACTTTAGTGTTCCAGCAAATATAGTGAGTAATCGAGACATATGGTTCATGGGTATATTTTAGACCTCCTTGTTTAATATAATACATAAAAAAATAAAATTCTCCACCGTGAACCATGTGCAAATAGACAGGTAGAACGAAAGGATAAATGCCTTAATGGTGGAACACTTATTGCACATTGTGAGTACTAGACCGGAATTGGCTAGAGATGTTAGACAGTGCCCAATTGCATACAATCTGTAGTGATCTTCCTCTATGGAAAAGAATCCATTTAAGTTGGTGTTAGGACAACATCTCCTCACTCCATTAGTGGTGGCAAAAAAACAAATGAGCTATAAATGTTCTGTCGTATAGACGTTTTCAAAGGATAAACAAGAAATGTTGGATGAGGTGAAGGATAACTTAAGAAAGGCTAGAAAAGGAATGAAGGAATATGCAAACTAGCATCGCTGACATTTGGATTTCATGTTGTGAATAAAGTTATACTGAATCTTACACCATAAACCTAGAAAAATGTAAATGGTAAATCAGTATATAAGAGACCAATTCTCAAGTATGATGCCTTTAAAAGTTATTAAGAAAGTTGGAAATGTTGGAAATTAGTTTGTGATATAAGTAGTTAAAGTCAAATTTGGAAATGAAAAGTTGCTTCCTTTCTAAGAGTTGTGACTTGTAGTGAACAGACGTGGCTGTTCTGAAGTGTTGCTTCCTTTCTAAGAGTTATGAATAGTAGTGAATAGATATGACAGTTCTGAAGAGTTGCTTCCTTTCCAAAAGTTATGAATAGTAGTGAATAGACATGACTATTATAACATACCAATTCCATAGAACATATCCCCAAACATACCAGAGGATATTTGAGAATATACCCTACGAGAATGACACATTAGAGCAATCATATTATGCTGGACCCCGCTTCTGGAGCCCAACATTCAAAAATAGTGATTGAGCCCAAGTTTATATTATGAATTGGCTGCATTTTCATAACTCTTAATGCACTTTTTGACTCATAATTTGTGATTTTCGTGCTTAAGTTAGTTCCTCATAGTGAGCTCTTATTAATTGCAATTTATTAGTAAATTGTCGCAATTTGATATTAATTGCTTTATAATTTTTCCTAAGGACAATTGATCATGCAAATTGCTATTTTATATTGCAGGAAAAAAGGAGTCAAAGAGATGAGAAAGTCAACAGATTGTGAGGTCCTTCACGCACGTCCCAGCGTATGCAGACGATGACACGCCGTGGCGCACACCATTTGACTCGCCGCGGTGAGCGAGTCAAGGACCACATGCTGCGGCGTAAATTAATTGGCTCGCCGCGGTGAGTAAGCTAGAGCACACGCCGCGACGTCAATTAATTCCCACGTCGTGACGTGCAGACGGATACTCGGACTGTAAATGGAAAAGTATCTCACTGTTCCAACCCGACCCGACTGTTTACTTTAAATACTTACCAAATTAGGTCATAAGGGTCGGCTGGCTACACATACAGAGACGATTTTTCTTACACATCCGAAGACCTAGAGACGATCTCCACTGCCGTTCTCCATCCACGACTAGCCACCGATCACTTCATCATCATCTATGCATCATCACCTACACCGCAAGATCATCTCTACCATGGATGCCGTCGGAGTAACAACAGTGTTGAGGACTACGATCGTCATGCTTGGCTAGGCGTTCGGACCTCTTGAAGATGTAGCATTGGCTTGAGTTCACAGGCTTCAAAGGGGAGTAATCAAACATTGTCTAAAATTTAGTTATATTTTTGTAATACTCATAGTTAGGGTTTACAGTGATATGATTAAATTAGCTTGATTATAGTTTAATCGGGTGTTGAACAATGTTTTGTGTTATGGATATAGTTATATTTAGAACTTTGTGCTTGAATATATGAAGTCTCATATATGTCTTTTGGCGATTGCATTAATCCTTTTTATCTGCCTAGTTGTGTTTGATATAGGTGATTATGCTTGATCCAATTGACCACTTGCATTAACTTGTCCATTTCACACACTAAGGTTTTTAACAAGGTTTTAACTAATGGAGTTCATTAATTAAATCATTGGACTTAAAGGGTCCTTTAAGGTTGATTTTTTGAAAACTTAGTAGACTTTATCCCCAAAAAATTGTTTTGAACCGTGATAGCCTAAGCTCATTTTCAAGAGGTCTTTATCCAATTTGATCATAGTTTGAACTTTGTTTGCTTTAAAATTCCCAAGATAAAAAAATATACTTTTTATACAATTTTCTTTGATTTTAGTTAATTTACTCAATTTTGATCAACTTGCAAAACCCCCTTCTTTTATCAACTTTAATTGCATTTTTTACTTATAGGCTAGCTTAAACCTTTTTTGTTGGTTCCGATTTAGAGAGACGACCCGAGGTTACAACTTATCCTGTAATCTTGGAATTTATTATTTTTGACCGGTTTCTAAGGATCGATTTTAAGATCGAATCGACAGAGCCGCGATCAAATAGGTACATGAACAAACACATTGCTTCAGCTCTGATACCAAACAATGCTGGACCTACTTCTGGAGCCTAGCATTCGGAGTCAAACACTAAAACAATACTTGTCCTTGACCCTATCGAACTCGTTTAGGGACAAAAAGGCATAACTTTCTCTGTAGACGTCGTACTAACAACTCTTTGGACTATTCGAAAGAAGACTTCAAGATCTACGATTTTCATGAAGACCTTGAAGACAGATTCTATCGTTAGGAAGGTCAAAAAATTGACCAGACAATTCAAGATGAACAGTGCACAGAAGAAGCATAGGGTCAACTATAGAGGAAACCAAAAGCAGACGAAATGAATGCGGAGCAGACGAATGCTACAAAGCAAACAAATGCGGAGAAGACAAATGCGGAAAGGCAGACGAATGCGAAAAAGTAGACGAATCCCATAAAGCAGGTGAATGCAAAAAAACAGACGAATGCCACAAAACAGACGAATGTCACAAGGCAGACGAATGCCACAAAGTAGACGAATGCCACAGAGCAGAAGAATGCGGAGCAGACGAATGCTATAAATTAGATGAATGTTGAACGAAAGACGAAGGCCACGAAGCAGACGAATGCCACCAAGCAGACGAATGCGAGACAACAGACAGATGCCATAAGGCAGACGAAGGCGGAGCAGACGAATGCCATAAGGCAGACAAATGTCACAAGGCAGACGAATGCAGAACAGATGAAGGTGGAGCAGAAGAATGCCATAAGGCAGACGAATGTAGAGCAGACAAAGGCCACGAAGCAAACGAATGCAGGGAAGACAAATGCCACCAAGAAGACGAATGCAGAGCAGACGTATACGGAGCAGACGAATACTAAAAAGCAGGCAAATGAAGTCCACTTAAAACGAAGCAAAGTCTTAAGACGAAATGACGTCATCACTGACGATGCGTCTTTACAGACGATACGCCTCACCTTATGAAGACCATAACTTCTGACTTCTATGCCCAATTATTTCATACTATATACCAATGGAAAGATAGAAAGATAAGGTACAACTTTCCAGAAGGTAACTTTGACTAATTTAGTCTAAATTAGTCCAGTTTTTCCTCTGAATTCGGCACACAATTTGTACACCAAGGAGAGACTTGGATCTAGTTGTATATTGGCTAACTTTAGAGTGAGGCTAGTATTGAATGAGAAGATTAAGAGGTTACAGGAACATGATGAGTATTTGAGCAGGCTCTGGGAAGAGATTAAAAGTGGAAAACCTTCTGAAATAGAGATTAAAGAAGATGGATTGATGGTAGTAGGACAATACAGACATTAGAATGCAGAACAGACGAAGGCAGAGCAGAAGAATGCCACAAGGCAGACGAATGCAGAATAGACAAAGGCAGAGCAAACGAATGCCACAAGGCAGACGAATACAGAACAGAAGAAGGCGGGGCAAACGAATTCCACAAGGAAGACAAATACAAAACAGACAAAGGTCACGAAGCAGACGAATGCGGGGCAGACGAATGCCATCAAGCAGACGAATGCGAAATAGACGTATATAAAGAAAACGAATACTACAAAGCAGACGAATGGAGTCCACTTAAAATGAACCAAAATCTTAAGATGAAATGACATCATCACAGACGAAGCGTCTTTACAGACAATACGTCTCCCCTTATGAAGACCATAACTTCTGACTCCTATACCTAATTATTTCATACTATATACCGATGGAAAGTTAGAAAGATAAGCTACAACTTTCCAGAAGGCAACTTTGACTAATTAAGTCTAAATTAGTTCAATTTTTCCCCTGAATTTGGGACACAATTTCTACACCAAATGTACTCGACCAAAGAAACGTGCACAAACACATGGGGAACTTTTCAGTTCTTAACTCGTTTGCCAAGACCACAAAAGCTCAAACATGGCTTTAATTACAAATTTACATTTTAAACAAAGGCTTAACACAAAATGCAACCTATATAGGATGCTCAATGTTTAACATGCTTATGAGGCTATCCAAAGTTTATCGAGCTAACTTGGTTACAAAAGATCCTAATGTCTTGAAGTTTCTGATGCCTTGCAAGGATTGCTACTCTTCTCTTTCTGCACCTGAGGAGGGAAGAGTGGGGAGAGCTACACAGCTCAGTGACTAGCATATTTATAGTTATTGGCAATTGACCACAAATTCAAGCATATTTATAAATATATACTTATATTCAATAATTCAAGCATTCTTCCATTTAATTTAACACTCATAGCATATAACACTTAATTGTAGCATACATGACAAGTTAAAGATGCGATGCACAGTAAATGGCTCGAGGGTTCCATGGGAACAGAATGGAGAAACCGAAGTTTACCCCATGAACAGAATGAGTCTAATTTCAGAGCTCATATGCTGCAAGCAGGCAGCTGGGAGAAGGCTCTTGTCAACATGCACATGACAAAAAGAATGGTTCCACTCTCGCTCAAACAAAAGCACATATTCATTTTCTCATATGCTCAAACTTTATGCTCTGTCTTCTTTTCATTTAATACAAAAGTCATGATCTCTTTTGAGGTACAACACAATCATTTTTCAACATGCATTTTTCAACATTTACAACCAAGTCAATTTTAACATACACACATAGGCAAGAATTTGCCCAATTATACTATAACTATAAATATGTTACCCACCTAAGTAGCTTGCAAAATCCAAGTCAAACTTACCTTTCCCCTTGCTCTTGGGTAAGATTCCCTTGGTTTCCTAAAACAACCAAGGTTCCATTCAAAACAACATTCCAATAAAGTTCATAAACTTCAAAAAAAAAATTGCAAAATTTCAACAAACATAAATTTACCATAAACTTAACCTACCCATATCCCATCTAGGTCAGAAACTTAGGATCTAGTTTAGAAATCCATAAAAAATTTCATCTAGGGTTTCTCTTCTTCTTCCAACACAATCCTTTCATTCTCTACACAAAGTCCTTTCTTTCTCTAGCTCCTTCATCCTCAACATAACCCATTACTTTAATAAAGCAAGTAAAAGATATGGTTAACTCACCTTAACAAAGTTGATTTCTCTTCTTTTCTTCTTTCACCGCACACTTCTCTTCTTCTCTCTTATTTCCGACACACTCCTCCCTTCTTCTAATTCAAGACAACTTATATGGGCTTTCTTCCCATTTTACCCTCCATTTGTAAGTCTCTTTCAAGTTTGCCCGTTCTTTCATTTATTTTAAGTCTACTAACTCTCTTAACCCATTAACACCATATTAATTCCAACTTAACTCTAGCACTTCATTTTAACTTCTACCTTCTAATTTCTATTCATATTTGCTACTTTGATGACTCAACTCTACAAATAATGAAACCAATAAATCACTAATAAATAAATAAAAATTTGGGGTCCAATAGATTAACTTATTTAAGGCATCACATATATCACAAGCATTCAAAAAGATCAATTCTTCCCATTTAATTCACCAAAAATAAACTTACATAGTGTCATTACAACTCATAATCCATGTATATGCATTACATAACATTTGAGAGTTTAATACTCTATACAAAATGTTTAACATGAAATGGGATGCTAAATTAAAACATTCTAACTAGACTCCTCAGATTCAACTGATCAGACCTTTGAGTCATTTTCGTCCCCAAAATGCAAGTACTAGACTTCTATTATAACACCTTAGTAGTTAGAACTCCTTTGAACCTGGAAAACAATGTTGCAATTTTGATGAGTTTGCGAACTCAGTGAGTGAACCATCATTGATGTGTTCACTCAAGTCAGAACACCAAGATAAATTATAACCCAATTCAACAAGTATATCACATTATCTAGTATTGAATAACACATCACATTTTATCCTATTTCAATAAGTACAACATGTACACAAACATTACATATCACTATTTCAAAACAATTCAATAATTCATCTCCATCATTCATATGATACATGTAAAGTTGTATATGCAAATGCACATGTGAATCCATTCTTATTTTGCTTTGTTGTGACCAAGTGCCTTTCAACTAAATTTACGGTCTCGTATCCGTTGTGGATACCGAGCTCATTTTTAACCCAAATTCGTTGTGGATTCCGAGTCCATGTTATCTGAGCCTAAGGCTCCTTTCATCATTTTGAGCTTAAAGCTCTTTTCTCACATTGGTCACTCTGGTCAGAACTCCTTTAACTAATCATGAATTTCAAATGCAATGATATGAAACATCTCACACATCATTTGCTTACGTCAGTGTAATTGATTATCCAGAATTCATATTCAATTTGAATCAAATAAGCATTTCATGGATAATCACATATTCAATAATTGACACTCAATTTAAAAACACTTCCATATACTGTCTCGAAATATCAAACTCCTCGGAACAACAATTTTCAGAATTATAACATTCACATAATAAAAATTCAATAACTAAAATTTAACCAAAAATAAATTAATCATAATGAGAAACATCTAGCTTAACTCACCGTATGCTCTAGAAAAGCTATTGTCTTGATGATCTGACAATGTCTGGATATTGACGATTGCCTTGTGCGTCTATCGTCATGCAATACACACATAATTCACAAATCACTTAGTTATTTAATCAAATGAATATACAATCATGCACTCGTATATGTCTCATGTTTCAATGCATGCTCAATTGACTTTTCAGGTATGTATTCTTATACATAGATCTTGACTATTCAATTTGTACTTATATACCCTAAGACCAATTAAACATTATATTTTGTATACTACCATTTTGCAATCAGTTTGTACCTTTAAGTTAGCTTCATTTACTCCAAATTCATTAACCATGCTTTACAATTATCCTTGAACATTTTCATGATCAAAAAGCCTCTTATAACACATACACAATTGTTACTTTAAATCTAGAATTTTAGCAAGCTAGATCTATACAATCACCAAACTTTTTCCAGCAATATATATTCATACATTTACCCAATTCTCATTCATAATTACCCCATGTTCTTCAATGCTCATTCATCCATACCTTATACACAATATGCATTTACTTAAGATCATTTTTGCATTAAAACAACTCATTTATTCCTTTAACAAATCATAATTTCTAGATTTGAACGCAACGACATCAAAACAGTCCATTCTTTAGGTTATGACATCAATTAACTACATAAACTTATCAAGCTCTTAACCAATTATCAAGCAACAATCTAGGCTTATTCTTAGCCTTAATCAAGTCCAAATATACCAATTTAGATTGAAATTTCTCTTCCGGTTTGACACGTACACAGGGCTAAAATAAAAAATTCCAGAATATGTCATCAACATCACTAATGTGTGTAACTTTACTACCTTCAATACTTCACAAATTTTACAAGCTTAGAGACATCACTAACACCTGAAATTTTCAATATTTCATGTCCTTTAAGGTTACTTCATTTCGGGTTAATTTAACTTCCATATTGGTTACACTAAGGCTTATGAAATTCTGTTCACTTATGTCATTAATATTCACTACTTACAAACACACCCACAGCTCTAATTTTTCAAATTCGAAAACACCTTAATAACACCTATCTTTAGCATGAATTTCTCATCAATTATACTTCAAATCCCAACTTAAATCATCCATACAACAGCCCATAAACTATTGTTTTTGTACATGCAAAAATAGAACAAAAAAGTACCCATTCATTCTCCATTTCCAAGCGCATCTTCAACACCAATTCCACATTCAATCTATCCCTATTCAGTCATAATAAAAATTTTGCCAATATATACCACAATTGGTTAGCATTTCACTTACTTGATTAACTTGAAAGCCACCTCCAAATGTCAAGCTTGCTTAAGCTCACATTTATGCGAGAATATTTCAAGAATAGCGAGGGAGTAGGATGGTTTCGGCAATGAAAAGAAGAAGACAACAAAATGTAACAATATTCTGCCTCTAAAGCTACCTTTATGATGGATTTTGCATGAGTTTTAGGGTGGTAATGTATAGAATTAGAACAAAAATCCAAAGGTATGGGTGAGGTGTGGATTTTGACAGTGAGAGAGAGGAGGAGAGAGTACAACAAAAACATTACAAATGAGCTGAATGTGTTAGTCACATGGTGTAGGATGAATGTTCTTTCATTAAAGACACTTGTCATGTAAATAAGCAAGAAAAATGTCCTCCTTCTTTGGCTGCCAAATGTCACTAAATTCCGAAGCCATTTTTTACTTAATTCTCTAAGACATTTGTCACTTATTTTATAGGCTTAGTCATCCTAATTTTCTACATGTCAACTTGTCTTGCTACTTGAAATTTTTCATAGACTAAATATACATAATAATCCATCAATCTTCTAATTGTGACAATTAATTCCAAATTACTAATTGTAATCCGTCAAACTAAAAGGCAAGAAATTAACAATGCACATTCATATCATAATTATTTTAAAACTTTCATACCCCAGAAGATGTCAATTGAGTGCAAATACCATTTTTGCAATGTTTTTCAAAATCATAAATCATGTGCGTATGCTATGCATATGAATGAAATCATATTCTAAAAGTACCAATTACATTCTATGATCATGCAACTCATGAGGCTCAGTAATATAATATTTTAATCCCTTGGTATAGAAATCAGTTATTACAACTATTCTGAAAACTCTATATATACATGAGTTTTAGTCAAAATTAAAAATGTTTGTTTTTAACAACTTTTACCAACACAATCTTTGCATTCATAATTCTTGAAGAACATTCATACTCTTGCAACTTGAATGTTCTTATGTTCTTTGTATCCTAGAAGTAATTTGCCTTTAACCCGGTTTGCAAGTATAGTAGGGGAAAATAACACTTTAAAGAAAGTGTCCATCACGCCTAGAACACTTTAAAATTTATGTTTTGATCTCAACTTCTCTCAATTCTCTGCAATAACCCTTACTTCATTGTTCATCCTTTGATTTGTGAACTTCCAACCCCTATTCTATTACAATCTTAAAGTGTTGTTTGTTGTTATTATGGAGTCCACTCAAGAATCCGCTCTCAAATTGATGAACCAAGACTTTGTCAAGTTAGATCGCCTTGATGGAACCAGCACCAACTTCAATCATTGGAAGGACAAGATGATGTTCTTCCTCACCGCTTCGAAAATTGCATATGTACTTGATCTCACTCTTCCTACAATTCCTCTTGCAAAGGAGGGTGAAGCAGACACAAGGAAGGATAAATGAGAAAAGAACCAAGAAGATGAATTGCTTTGTAGTGGTCACAATCTCAACACCCTCTTGGGTAGCCTTTATGATCTCTTTGTTAGTGTAAGTCGACTTGTGTAACTCGACTTACGCATTTACAATACCTATAAGTCGACTTGTATATGCTGTAACTTGACTTGTACCTCATGTAACTCGACTTATGTTTGTACAGTACTGTAAGATTGTTAGAGTAGTGCCCTAAAGGCAATCGCCTTTAGCGCGTTTTGTTCAGACTTTATGAATAAATAAAGAAAGGCATATTTCATTAATTTGATGTTCATTCTTTATGAATTGATATTGATCTTTAATCGAATTAATGAAGTCCTTGATATATGACATAGCATGAAGAAAATTATGATG
>JANIPN010000002.1:46685555-46696879 GCA_027478595.1 Erythroxylum anguifugum
TATGCACGATTAGTGAAAGCGTGCAAGGCGACTTGTACAACCTACAAGGCGCCTTGTGCACGACTATCACTTACAGAGTAGTCATGACATATTGCTAGACATCAATTTTAATCTATGACTATAAATTGTTTAATTAGAGAAATAAAGTTAAATTAAAATGAGTTTTAATTTATTAATTATAATTATGAATTAGAATTATACTTTACGATATTACCAATATATTAAGAACCTAATGGGTTATACATAAAGAGAAATTTAAAAGAGAAAAATCAATTTCAATTAAGTTCGACTTAATTATAAAGTTTGAGAACCTTTAGGATCAATTATGAGATATTTGATTTTATTTAAATGAAATTAATTATAGTTAGAGTTAGACTTTTATTATAATTAATGTATTTAATTTTAATAGAAATTAAAAACCCCTAATGTTTTTCTAAATAGAAATAAACACAAGTAGCTAGCACTATATTATTCTTCTCAAAAGTTGAGTGATTTCAATAACAAAATCGAATTATGCATGATTTTATATTTTATAAAATCGAGTTTAATTTTTCAAGTTATTCAATTATTAGGATTCGATTAAAAATTGTAAAATTTTATGTTTCTGCAGTAATTTGATCACAATTAGTTTACAACATGAGTATATGGTCCTACACTATTTTTGAACTCCTTTGCTAGCATGAGCACATTAAGGTGCAAACGTGTTGGAGTAACATGGCAACGCAAGATACATGTTGTAGGAAGGAGGCTTTGTAATGAGAGGTTGGGTCAGATAAAACAGAACCGTTTGTGTCAGGACGGAGCTCGGCCGAGGTGTTTGAGATGGAAACAGGGAGTTGGGACTTGGTTGCCGGCATGTGGCAATTAGACGTACCACCAAATCAGACCGTGGTGGTGGATGGGAAGATGCCCAGTTCAGGCGACTACTTCAAACCGTGGAAAGGTCACATCAATTGGTATTAGAGGGAACTTAGAATATGGAGTGTGGTGGACGGATCCTACTCACAGGCTCTTGATTCGCCAATTTTCAAATGGACACCAACCTAACAGCACTTCCTAACTATGGCACCAATTGGATCCCATCTATGCTTTTTGGCGGCATATCGGATGGCTGGGGAATCTTCACGTACAATCTCGATGATCCACATACTTGAGACAGACATGCGGAGGAGCATGGAGCCCATAAAAGAGGAAAGAAAGAAAGAACTCTGCACCCATTGCTGACTGCTGTGTTGTTTAAGTCTCTTTGTTTTTCTTTTCGTAGAACTAAGTATAGAATAATCTATATATGTGGGCTAAACGTCTGTAAACCTCACCAATAAGATTGCTCAGTTAATTGTATATTATTAAAGAATCATGTAATAAGATTTCCTTGAGAAAAAATGCTTAATAGTTTGATGATTCACATCTGTCTGTCAGTCTGTCCGTCTGTACAGAAATGGAAACCACACACATCCATTGTCATGTAGCTTCTTCCTTCGCAGCATCACTTATGCTTATTACTTTTTCCTTTCTCTCCAACTTTTCCGAGCTTAGTTACTACTTAGTGCCATAAAAAAAACCAGGTCGATAATCTTGTTTAGTTAGTCAAAGGCAAGAAAGCTGTACTTACCTGCCCTACTTAACCAAGATATGGGTTGCATTGATTTCTTTCTTGTCGGCTTAAATTCAGGAGTCCGAGCCCAAACTGTCACAAAATAATGTCCGACCTTATTTGCAGATACTTTCCATCAAAAGAAGAGAAAGGCAGCGTACTAGAAAAGAAAAGAAATTGAAAAGCGAAAGTGGGAAATTATATCCTTTCGCGTGAATGAGCTCAGCCCCCATGCACTCACTTGACCATCCCGACTCCCCAATGCTGACCTTGTCCCATCCCCGCCAAGTTGACGCAAAACTGCCTGCGAACCCTCGAGGTTCATTGTTTGGCTTTGGCTACACACGTGCGACCGTAACACGTGTGGTTTGCTATAGCCTACAATTTGTTAAAGGTTTTACGTTTTTTACCCACCTGACCGTTTGACCACACTCCACATCCCCAGCTATCACTTTGTTCTATTTGAAAATTGATCTGGGCCGTTGATCGTAGGGGACAATCTCGAGAATTTTGATGCCAGCTTGTTGGTTAAAACCTGAAAAGCCCGACACTGGAGGTTGACATGTTGGTGCTGATTCCGGGGCAAAATTGATCTTTAGGCTTTTTATTTTTTTATAAGATTAAAAAATCTATATTTTTACATAATTTAACAAAATTTTAAAATTCTTAATTTTTAAAATTCATTCTCTTTATTTAATTTCATAATTATTTATAAGATGAATTGATTTGGGAGACTTATCATTGAACTTGGTAGCTTACTTTGGGTCCAAATGGTCAGATTTGAATTAACTGGGTTTTGAACCCTTTTTTTTTCAAAAGATTGAACCACTCAAACTTAGGTGCCTTATGAGAATCTAGATCTTCTGTGTAATATTACTATGTTTTATTCTATCTCATACAATCTTAGTCATTTATTTTGTGGGACCCACCGAAACTCATACAGAATTTACATAAATAAATGACTGAAATTTATTGGACATAATAAAACACTATAATATCAAACAGAAGATCTGAACTCACCTTAACGTGGATCCAACAACAGATGTAACCTCGACCTATTATCATCCCTTAATTATCTTTTCTCAGAAGCCATGAAGACACAAGGAAAGATAATAATAGCACAATGTGAGTGCGTTGGTGATGGTGCGGCGAGGATTCTAAAATTTTTGCAGACACGTGAAACTAAAATTGACCGTACAATATTAGGAGAAAACTAAATGCAAGTGTCTGTTCTGACATCAAAGAAAGAAATATAAAAGGGATTACTTTCTTGCTATGCTCTTGCTCTCTTCTTCTAGGTCTCTGCTTGGTAGCAAAGTCCAAGCATGCTCACTTGTCTAGGTTACCTATCAATCTTAGGCTATATAGCTGCCTGCCATTGAAGAAGCAATAACAAAAGTTTGGCCTTCATAATCTGCCCGTATTGGACTAGACAGTTTTGGGTTATTAGTTAATAGACTTCGTTTGAGGGGAATCTAAAGTAACTTTAAACGTTATACATTTACAATATGCTGGGGAAGCTTCTCGCATCCATTTATTTGCACCTACTACTACTAGGTGCCCCATGCCCAGCCCATTTATGTAAACATTTGCTGTTACAGGAGGGTAGGAGAAAAAAGGAAACAAGGCTAGTGAATGGGCATAGCTCACACCTTTAGTCTTGCATGTTATGTGTCTATATTTTTCCGTTAAACGTCTCGTACTCAGACATTGAATGATATGTGTTGGGCATGAATATGACGTTGGCCTCTTAAAGTTGGCAACAAAGTTGGTAGATGATGCTATTTGGACTTGGAAGAAGCAAAAACAATTGAATAGTCCATGGAGTGGCAAGCCCTCGCTTTATTGCAAATTGCTCCTAAAATAAAAGACATGTCATTGGGCCTTCCCCTTAAAGATTTCGGTTCCAAAATTGGGTGGGGCGATAACAAATGTTCTTATAGACAAAATCTTCTTATACTAATAAAGGAAAAGACTTGACATCACTCAAGCTATATGATTAGTTGGACATAAAATTTCTAATAGAATGGAATAAAATAGAATAATTTATAATAGAATATAATGTAGATGAATGTAATATTATAAAATTGTTGTTTAAGATGAATGAAAGCGTTCATAATATAATATAGTGAAATGTTGTTTATAAGATGGATGAAATGGAATGTAACGTATGTATAATAATAATGAATGACTATTCTACTCTTGATAAAATAATGATGTATTGTCTTCCTGCTTGTTATTAAGATTGAGGATATAATTGGTATTATAAAAATTTATTGAAGGTATATTAAGTAATACATATTTATCATTTTATATTACATCTTAAATTTTTGGAGGTAACTCATTTTTATTGTTTAGGACAGAAAGAGATATAACCATTAAACTTTACTTTTTCCAATTTTAAATGCTGATTTTACCCAAAATTACCAATAATATTGTAAAAGAAGTAAGTCTGTTTTCTTTGGTAGTCTAAGTTTCTTGATTAGTAAGTTAAAAGGGCGAATTGTGGCTGCCAAGCCTGCCTAATTAGTAATCATGGTCTACCAACAGTGATAAAGTTGACGGAATCTCCTTTGCGTTATTTCTTTCCAAGCAAGTACTCTCTAGGGTTTGCAGAGTGCAGATATTTCTACGCTATGCCTCCTCAACTCACTTGGCATTTAGTAGAGCAGTTGATGTTATAAGAGTCACAATATGTGAAGCTCCTTAGTCCACATCAAATTACTGTAGCGCCAAAAAGCGAGAGCCCATGAACATGTTCATGGTTCATGCTTGTGTTTTTTACCGTAGTCACTTCAAGACCTACCTACACGCTAACCCTAAGCACAAGCCAGACAAGACAGACCCACAGTACATAGCAAGTCCTGTATGGTTAATATAAGCGGAAAAGTCTATTTCAACTGCCCAAACCACCATTTTCTTCTTTCTGTACACCAAAAGAAATAAAAGAGTTAAAAAGCAGAGCTATCCAAGTTCCAAGATTCTTCCTTTCTCACTCCTCATCCTCCTCCTCTCTTCTATGGTCACCTTATTGTAAACAGCGTTTGCCCACATGCTCTTTCTCTCTTTGCTTCTCTCGCTTTCCATATCCTTGGAAAAATACTAGTTCTTTATATATATATTTATATATCTATATATATAGCATCAGGCCTATGCCTTGATTCCAGTGTAAAAAAGCCTTGAACATCGCCTGACCTTTTGATTACACGCAATAATTTTCCTTCTCTCTCTCTCTCTCTCGTGATCAAAATAATGATAATGAAAATGAAGTTGATGAAATAGAAATTGTAGACTTCAAAAATGGTTGCACAGGATGGTGGCTATAATTCTTCGCCACCAATTGGAGCTCCAACACTGTTGAACGTGCAAGGAGAAGATCACCTCGGACATTTTGACAACTCTGTCAATGCTGTGTCTTTTGGGTTTGTAGCTACTGCCATTCTCATCTCTATGTTCCTGGTTATGGCCATCTTTGAAAGGTTACTCAGACCTTCCACTGATAGGAGCCATGGTGACCTCGAGTCCCAGATAGATGTGCATGCAAAGCTTGGCCACCCATCTCCAAAAGTGAGTGAATCTCTTCCCATTTTTTGTATAGACTTGCAATTGACTGGTCTTTACTAAAATTTTCTTTTTTGATTTGATTGCGTCTCTTGACGGGGTTAAAAGGTTTTAAGATTTCTAATGTTGGGGTGAATGTCGTTGTTTCTGTCTTTTCTTTCTTTACGCTCTCTCTTAACAATTTGTTGTTTGTTTCGATTTTCGCTATAACGATAATTGTTTATCTGACACAAAATACAATTATAGCTATGACTGTGTCAGTGTTGGATACATTTATGCCCAGCTACTGACATAGGTTAGGTGTGGTTATGTTTCAGAATTGATCTTGGGATCCATGTTATTAATCACTCTACAGTATGAATTAGTTCAATGACCTAGCTTCTGCATTACATGTATTTGACATTTTCTTCTGCTTGAGTTCAAGGTCGATTTCCTACCTTATCTTCGTGTTTATATCCATTTCTTTTCCTTTTTATTTTGGTTTCCTGCAACGTTTAAGTTTTAACTAACAATTCCCACTTGTCACTTGAGATTTCTCATTATATTTGTTGGCCATATGGCCATTTTAGTAAGGTGCAAAACTGCATCTGATCTACCTTAAGCCTTACTTACTATTGAGTGATGCTTTTAATATCCAAATTAAAAAAAGAATTGGCTCAAGTATTGAAACTCAGGTCGATAAGCTCACTTTTCCCTTCCACAATCACCCATTCACTTAGTCAAAATTTTCATCATTTAGGAACTGTCTTGTCTCCTAATTATAGCTGTTGGGCAGGGCAATGGCCCATTTGCAGAAGTTGTCTAGTGATTGAATGGTTGGTTTCCGAGCCTAATGGTCGTTGGTTTGGAGTAGATGTCCTTCTTGTTGTTTAGGACCAGCATTGTACGTCGATGCATACTGCCTATCAGTCTCAATTGGACCTAGCTTTTGCGTTGCAATTGCATGGCCAAGTGTCTATGGTCGGAGACAGGTCTCTTTTGTGGACAAGCCTAATATTGTGTTTGAAGATAAACTAAGGAGATTAGGTTAGTACCTATTTATTTGGAGTATCCCATGAGGGCTCTTGTGTGATGCATCACGTCTATCGTCTGCCCATCTGCCTTACCTTTTCCGAAACATAAGAGGCCCACCTTCTTGATCCTACCACCTTGTTTACTCTGAGGACTAACTCTGATTTGGGATGTAGCTAGCACAATAGAAAAGTTGGGTAAACTTTATTATGTTATCAAGTGCTTTTCAACGTAAAACTGTACATGACTATTCATCAAGGATTTTTACGTCATCTTGATCTTATAAAGATTGTCCAAGGGGTATCCCTGAAGCCTGAACACTTAAAAACCTTTGGGTGAAGAATTGTTCAGGCACTTAGTTCTAGAGTAGACAGGATGGTCTCCAAGTTCTTTCAGATTTGCATTTGAGGGAACAATGGGCTTTTTGGGGTCCAGGGTTTTATAGGTTTAAGAGTTAGTCTTGTTTGTGGAGCAATCATCATGAAACACATCTGCTCTACAACATGCAATATCTTTTAGCTGATGTGATATTGAGTGATAGTTACTTAGCAAGTCTGATCTGGACAGAAATATTGAGCTGTAGCAAATTATGGTTATAATCCATAAGTATGCTAATAGTACCTTGCCATATAAATGCAGATTTTATACATTAAGTTGTTTAATGAATAAGAGCGATAAATTATTTGGATTGTATATTTAATGACATAGTCTTCATGGTAGTGTCCGTCTCCCACCAGCTACATTATATCAAGCATAAAACTCAATTTCACGTGTCAGTTGTTGCCATGTCTACATTATTAGAAGTAGTGTGGAGAACCATGAGAAGGAAAGTTGATGTATGGACTTTTTAACTGAAAACTGCAAGTCTACATCTGTCCCTGTGAATTGGACTGATGATCATAACTCCTTTGTTGAAAAACCAATGACAACTGAATGATTTCCTGTGTGCCCGAGTGATTGTTTCTACTTGTTTAGCTTCATAACTCGTTTTCATTTAGTACTTCTTGTGACTTAGCAAGGTTTCTGTGGACCACTTTTTTATCTCCTATTTAATATTTCATATAGACTTTGTCCAACAAAAAAGCTTCTTCCAAGAAAATGTCATGGATGTGCTGAACGAGTTTGGATTCCACAGTTTTGACTTAACTCAATGACCAATTTCCAAATATTGGTTGACATGTTCTTCATGAGATACACTTCCTATTTTATCCCAAGAGTTTCATCAATACTCAAACCTGTGACGGGGCTTCATCCACTTACCATTTAGCTCCCTAACATAGTTGATTTTCCTTTCCATGAAATGTTCAGATGACTGTATATGCAAATGGAGTTTCAGTGTTGATGCCTGGAGACAACATTCCTACCTTTATAGCACACCCAGCCCCAGTTTCTGTAGCACTGGAAAGTGCTGCTGACCCCCGCGAACTATTTGTCACTGCACATCACATTTCCACCTTAAACCATGAAACAGTCACCAGCTCAACGGAAGAAGCTTAAGATGAGAAAGTGCAAACATTGGACGAAAGCAAGTACAGCCATGAACCGGAGGAAGTGTTCAAAGCACACAAACAAGCATTACTTCTTAACCGTAAAGCTCTTTATGCCTGTGTAGATAAGTCA
Organism: Erythroxylum anguifugum; assembly: GCA_027478595.1. Taxonomy (NCBI): domain Eukaryota; kingdom Viridiplantae; phylum Streptophyta; class Magnoliopsida; order Malpighiales; family Erythroxylaceae; genus Erythroxylum; species Erythroxylum anguifugum. The sequence continues at coordinate 46,693,342 of JANIPN010000002.1, forward strand.
TTAGTTTTTGATGGGTTGAAGCCAGCATCTGTGCGGACATATTTGCAAAGTTTGGGAGGCTTCCACCCAGATTATTTATTCATCCTTTGCATCTGCAATATTTGGATGTTGAAAGTTTGTGGATGGGATTTGATCCTCAAAGATGGATTGTTTTGGCCAGGGAAGATGTGGAGTCAAACATCAAATTCCTTGCGAATTCTGTGGAACAGAGATTACCCATTTTTATTTTACTCGTGAAAGTCAGGTCCAACTCATTAACAAGCTTGGTTCTTTGTGCTTGGAAAAAAGATTGATTGTAATTGTGGTTTTGATTGTTTAAGGCCAGTACATTTTTACACGAACCAGGTCTAGTCTTGGGCCAACATATTTTATTTAGATTGCTTGCTTAGAGCCTGCTAGTTTCGTTGGTGGCCTGTTGTCTTGTATCGGCCTATTGTATTTATGTTCGATGCTGAATCTTTTGTGAAGGAAATGAGAGGATTTGGATGGGATGCGGATATGGTGTCGAATCGAAAGGATATTGTTATTTGTCTGTGCTTGAAATGGGACAAAAATTAAGTCCGTACCGTAAAGAAGAGACAAGAAGAAACTCGACTATGGACAAGGTTTCTATATTTAGGACCACTAATCGATTGTGGTCCTCAGCCTGTCCTCCAACGGTAAAGAAAGATTTCTCAAATTTCAATTTGCTTATGTGCGCAGCGACAAGTTATACATTGCGTAATAGGCAAATCCTTTCACTGGATGTACAAAAAGCAATCTTGCATAGATGAGTAAATCTGGAGATCAATAATGGCGTTCCATATCCAAGTTACTGGATCTGACTATCTACCATTTTGTCCACTAATACAAAAGATAAATTAACTAAAGATTGCTTAAAACAAACTCAGGCGACTAAGATTCCACCCACCGGAAACTCATCTGCAATTCAGAGAAAGATAAAACATTCAAGGGAAACCAGTGGGTTTTCAAGTGACTCGTTTGTAGCATAGCTGCTTCCCTCCACAACACTTGCCTTATTCATCTCATTCTCCGGTGGATCCTGTCTGATCCGGCTCGGAGACCGGTTGCTCCTCACCGCCAACGTTCTACGACCCATTGCAGATCTATTGAAGGCTGGTGACCTGGACCTTCTTCCTGAGCTCTCACCTGGGTCTCTCCTACTCGGGTCGGATCTCAACCCTCGCCTTTCTAATGATTCCTTGCTCTCCACCAACCTAACCGTACCTCCACCCCCGGCATTGTTTCTTTTCACTGGTGAACGGCCACCTCTCTGAATAGGCGAATTCCCGTTATGACGGTCTCTTTTAGGCCCCACCATATCGCCGGGGAATGACCGGTTTCTAGGTGCAGGAGATCGGATTACTCTTTGTTTTACCTCTTCTCCGTCGTTGATAGTGCTCTCGCTCAAGCTCACGCTGCATACTTCTGAGACTTCTTGTTCTGAGATCTCGTCCTCGTGATATGGCTTAACATCATTCTTTTTAGTGTTCTGATCAACAAATGGCAGCGGTAACAGTGGTGGTTCATGGTGGATTTTGTTCTTGTTGGTGGTGTTGTTGTCTTGTAAAGTGTTGATGTTGATGGGCTGTTGTGGCGGTGGTTTGGTGTTGGGAGTTTCGGAGAGAACTTCTTTAACGGTTTCTTCTTCAAGGGACGGTGGAGGTGGAGCTCTGCTCTCATGAGTTGACTTGGGGTTGAGAGTAGCAGATCCAAGTTGGTCAAATTCTGAAGCTTTATTGGCACTCGCACAGCAACCCATTTCAAGAGATAATAAGAATCAGTGAGTTGTGATCAGTACGACATTCCGAGGCAAAGCACTAATCTTTTTAACGAAAATGGAGTTTTCAGGTGGACGTACAGACTACAGAGGTGAAGAAGAAGAGCGTTGTCGGTGTTTGGAGAAGAGGAATGGAAGATTAGGAGATGGGTGCAATCTTTAGCGTTGATAAAGAGAAAGGGGGGCACAAAGTAATGGGGACGGTTGAGAATATGCGCTAAAGTGAAACAATTGAACGCAGCAGGTTGGAAATGATATTTATTTAAAGGAGAGTAATGAGTGTGATCCTGCTTTATTTTGATTTTCCTTAACTGAAGTAAGTAAATTTTTTTCATTACAAAAGTTTTTTTAAAATAATTATTTACCTGTAAAATAAAAAATACTTTTGTAACATATATAACTTTTTTGATAGTTAAAATATAACTTTTTTAGGTAAATTTTTCATATTAATTAAGCCTATTTTCAGTCCTTTTTGTCTTATATTTTACACATAATTATCACAATACCCACACACTCAACTTTTCATTTATTATGTATTTAATTATTTACTCAACTTGTATATTTATTTGAAAATTTATATAATATTATTTAGCTTTTTTTTACATATTTTAATATTTATTTTTGATATTAATTTACTTATATTATAATTTATATAAAAGATTTGGTTAGATGCATTTTGATTTATGCTTCGTGTGGTTTAAAATTATATAATAATTAATATATTGTGCTTTGCATATTATTTAATATATTTTAAATAATATTTATATGCATAAATAATTTTTATTACAAAATAAAATATAGTTAAAACTAAAAGTATTTTTTATTTTTATGATACCAAACAGTTTATTGTATGAAGTTTTTTTAAAAATCTCTTTTTTAAAATAACAATCAAATAATCAACTAATTTTTTTAAAAAAAATTTATTAATAAAAATTCTACGGACGTAAGCATAAGCTAAAAATCCTATGCGTATTTGTACAGATTTAAAAGTTGTTCAATTCATGGACCTTTGTACCCAAAATCATATCACGATCGGTAGTTGTACGTAACAATGAATATTGTAAATAGTAATGATGATCTGTGTCCTTTTGGTCCTAGTCAGCTTTTTCTTTCTTTAGCATTTTTGTTTTCTCTCTGTCTCTGGTTAACGTTGCTTTATAAAAACATATGGGCACTGCATCATTACATTTCTTTTTCCACCCACCAAAGCACACTACTGCTCTACGTTAGGATTAGACTGGCGAATCAAGAATAACGTGTGTGGGCTCCACTTCTGCAAGTTGAAATTTGCAGCAAGCCATCTGACACGTGGCAAACCCACTTCCTTAAATCAATGATTATTACGGTGTCCCCACCTGACATTCTTGAATCCCAGACGCCAAGTCTGCAAAAACAGAGCACTCAAATACTTATATGAAGCAGCCGCAAAATTAGAATATTACTAATATTATTTTGGATAAATTATGAAATTAATATAATTTTATGATATGAATTAACTTTATAAAAATATTAATTAAATATCTCAATTTTTTTTTTGAAAAGGGGATAGATATATTAACTGTCCAAACGCAGAAGAGCCAGAATAGAAGGGGGGAAGTTACAACACCATTCACCTAAGTTTGCCATGGAGCGGGAAGCTTGGGCTAAGCCATGAGCAACCCGATTGGCAGAATGATTCAAATGAAGAAAAACAACTTCACAAGCAAGTTGAGAACAAAGGAAACGACAATGAGAGATAACATCACAAAAAGCAGTAGC
>JANIPN010000002.1:46720527-46737052 GCA_027478595.1 Erythroxylum anguifugum
CAAATGATCATAGGAAACATCCTTTCCTGACCACACCTTTTCTGGAACTTCATACTGGAGAGGAACACATGGTGAACTATTTAATGCATACATAGCTGCAAGTAAAGCTTCACCCCAAAATGCCTTAGGCAACTTTAAATGTGAAAGTAAACATCTGACTCTTTCCATCAAAGTCCTGTTCATCCTCTCAGCTACGCCATTCAATTGTGGTGTTTTTGGTGGTGTCATTTGATTTCGAATACCATGCTCTTTACAGTAAACATCAAATAATCCGATGTACTCCCTGCCATTATTTGTCCGAATGCACTTCAGCTTCTTCCCAGTTTGTCTCTCAACTGAGCTATGAAATTGTTTGAACACATCTAGCACTTGATCTTTAGTCTTCAGAGTATAGGCCCACGTTTTTCAAGTGACTTTGGCAATGGTTGGCACAAATCTGAGTGAATCAGATCTAGAACATTCTTCATTCTGGATGGAGGAGAACTTTGGAAAGAAACCCTGTTTTGTTTCCCTGCTAGACAATCTACACCTTTCTTCTGATGTATCTGGTTTAGACGAGATAACATATTCCTTTTTACAAGATGAGTCATCCCTTTCTCACCAATGTGGCCTAGTCTTTTATACCATAAATCAACTGTATTATCATTCTCCACTATATTGACAACATCACTGGAGAGCTTTGCCTGCATCATATACAATCTTGAGTGCTTCTGACCTCTGGCCACTACTAAGGAGCCCTTAGTAAGCTTCCAGTTTTTGTCTCCAAAAGTATTTCGGAAACCTTCATCATCTAGCTTGTTTACAGAAATCAAGTTCAGACACATATCAGAAATGTACCTGATATCTTTTAGCAACAGTCTTGAACCATTTTTTTGTCTCTAAAGAAACATCTCCTTTGCCAACAACATTTGACAGATTTTCATTTGCCATATTAACAACGACATAATTCCCAGGTATGTAAGATGAGAAAAATTGTCTGTGAGATGTAACATGAACAGTAGCTCCGCTGTCAACTATCCAACTTGTTTCTTGCAACACCAGGCTGACTATCTCTGTATCAATAACAAGGTTGAATACATCAACAATGTTACTTTGTTCATCATCATTGCTTTCGTCTTTCTTCACATCTTCGCCTTTTTCCTTCTTCAACTTTCGGCAAAATTTCATGATATGGCCTTTCCTTTTGTAGTAATGGCATTTCACATTTACATATCTGTTTGACTTTCCTCTGCTCTTATCTGTGGACTTTGGACCTCTGGATTGACTCCTTCCTCTATTTTCTGAAAACAGAATATCTAAATGTGATGAAGAGGTTGCGTGCTGTGATTTACGTCTCATCTCTCCATTTAGTATACTGCTTTTAACAGACTCTATATTTAATACGCCATTTGGTGCAGTATTGGTCAAAATCACCTTCAAAGTCTCCCAAGACTCTAGTAATGAAGCTAGCACCATTAGAGCAATCACTTCGTCGTCAAACTTTATGCCTATCTTTGATTACTGATCAACCGTCCCTTCCATATTCTTTAAATGATCAGCTACAAAAGTACCCTCCTGATATTTTACCTGCATATATTTTGTCAGATAAAATAATTTGTTGTTGCCGGTCTTTGAAGCATACAACTGCTCCAGCTTATTCCACAACGTTATTGTATGAGTCTCGTTACAAATGTGATTGTACACATTATCATAGACAAACTGTCGAATATAACCACATACTCATTCATGCTCAAACTCCCATTCTTCGTTGGACATCTCCTTCGGTTTAGTTGTCGAAAATACCGAAAAAATGCATCTTTGTAATCATCAAAAGATCCTTCATCTTGGTTCGCCATATACGGTAGTTAATATCGTTTAGATTAATCATTTTGCTCATCTTTACTTCCATTTGCCAAATTAAGCCAAATTTGAGAAAATCGAGCTCAAAGATGGAATCAGAATGTCAAAATTTGGCAGAAAAATATCTTCTGAATTTTCACCATGGGACCCGGTAAATAGTAACTTGTGACTAGTGCTAACTGGAATAGTATTGTCGGACTCCACTGGAATAGTACTGTAGGACCTAGTAAATAGTAACTTGTGAATAGTATTGCAAATAGTGCCACGGAACCCAGTTACTATTGCATACAGTGCCATCACCTTGTAAATTAAAACAACTTTAGAGTACTATTCATCACCTTTGCCGTTTTACGTCAACTTTTCGAACGGATCACGTCAAAAAATTCATTGTAATTTTGTCTTCCCCGTGATGTGTTTTTTTAATAAAAAATACCTCCAATGAAAACAAGCTCTAATACCACTTGTTGAGTGCAGTAGGTGTATTTTGTGAAAAGAAAAAATAAAATGAGCAAAGTAAACATAAAGTTTTTAACGTGGTTTACTCTTAATTTTGGACTACATCCACAGACAAAACTCAGAATAATTCTTCCACTATTACAAATAGTAGGTATACAGAGATAAAACTAAAATAGTAAGTCACAAGGTGTTTCCCAACCTAAAAATACTAACCTCATTTTTTTGTCGCTCACTAGCTCTTTAGGAATATATTTCCTAACTTCATAGCACTTGATTTGCTCGGGTTTTCCTTATGTATTTTCTTGTGCAGTTGGTATGAAGTGGGAAGTGTCTTATATAGGCACTCCACCACGTGAAGGCAATCTTCTTACATTTCTTTCAACTGATGCGGCTTCGAAATCGGTGCCGCAATATCTGATCAAATATAGCGTCCCTACATGTGAAGAGGAACCCATTTTCAACAAATTCAGCCAGTACTAACTATATCAGACCCTTTTGGAAAAGCTACTGTAGCCTAAGTAAGGCTAAAGTAAATAAGTGATTTGGTAGGTAAGTGATTTGGTAAAGAATCCTATTGTTTGAGATTCAATGGTGCTTCTTCACTCATCACTTAAGGGGTGGATTCCTTTGATTTTGTATAAAGGCTCGGAGGAGAAGAGTTGTTGAGTAATTATTTCAATAAACCAGTTTAGAATCTTTTACTAGTTTCCTTCCATTCCTTATAATTCCTTTGAACTAAAGGTTTCCACTAATAATTTCCCTTTATTTCATCTTCCATAAGCTCATAATTGCCATTTAATCTCACAATGTTTAATGTTTCATAAACCTCTGAGTTTATGTCAAGATCAATGAAAATCCTGGTGAATGTCACCCACTTCATGATGGTTGTATGACACAGAGCTCTCCCAATTGAGCTACCTGTGACCAATGGTAGTAAAATATTCTAGTGGAAGACTATAAAGTTTAATCCAAATGGGAACATGTTTGAGCTTCATACCTTCAAGTTTAGACAGCCAATAACGTGTTAATATGTTTTTGGGTGATATAAAAAATTGAAAAAATAAATTTATTGGAGCATATAGTTATTTTTATCTTAAGAACTCTATTCCATTCCATTAGTGAATCTAAGGCTAACGAGAACTAAAATATGTTTTTAATAAAAGAACACTACAAAAAGAATCATTAAAGCTCAAAAAGACGTGATCTTGAAGGCCTCCCAAAACAGAGCAGTCACTTTCCACACTGCCCACCAATTTCTTTTTTCGTTAATAAATAATTGTAGTACCCGTTAGCTTTGCGAGCTTTTACATTTATCCAGCACACTTGAAAGCCACACTTGGTTTGTCGTCGTATATAATTAGTTTCCTTACCTGATCCATATTGTCAATTCAAAAACTTTTGATAGCTGTACACTTACACCATTGCTGCACTTCCCATATATTTCCGTGTAGTCTTGGAGAATCACTCTGTATTTGCCTTTTCTCTGGCCTTCTGCATATTACACCAAAGCATTTGGCGTTTGCTTGTTATACGAGAAAATATTCACAATAAGCAGACGAAAACGACGAAAGTTTCGATCTTTGGAAGTTAAAAATTGAAAAATGAAGTGTGTAAGGTTGGTTGGCGCGGTGGCGGCTGTAGTGGTGGCTTTCACGGCTTCGTTTTCGCTTGCTTTTACTGACCCTAGTGATGGTAAAACCTTCTTTTTTTGGTTTCTGATATGAGGTTTAAGATATATTTTTGTCCTTCTCCTGTTGGTATTGTCTTTGTGTAGTACTATGCTGTGTTTTGATTACTGTGATTTAAAATATCTTTTGGAGGATATTTCAGATTGGTTTTCGTTTTGAGGTAATTCCAATGCCCATATTGATGAAACTAAAGTGTTCTACTAAAATATTCCCAGTTGAGGCACTAAATAGCTTGTGGTATTATCTGAATCTCCCGATTTTAACGGGGTGGGTGCCCGTTGGGGGAGACCCGTGCGGCGATAATTGGCAAGGCGTTGGCTGTGTCCTCTCCAACATAACGAATTTGTATGTTTTGGCTTCATTCTGTACTTTTATATGTTTGGTTTCGTTCAAATACTTTCTTATGAAAGGTCTCGACTATGCAGAAATTTAAATGGCTTGAATTTGGGGGGAACTGTGGCAGAAAGCTTACCGCTCTTCAATTCTATTCTACAAATGTATGTAATTGTAATTATTTCAATAACTATGAGCTTTGTAGCAGTGCATCGGTATGATTTATTGTTAGGTAGAACATGCATTTTACTATATTGCATGTTTAATATTAATATGTTTGGTACTACAAGTGTTTTTAATTAGCCATCAAGGTTGTCATAGTTTTGGTATTAACGAGTTTTATCTCGGGCTTGGGAAAGATCTGAATTTTTGAGGCAATGGAAGTTTCTGTGTGGTTTTATGCATGGGCTATGCTGTAATTTTTGCCATTTTTTCAAGGCAGAGATCTCAGCAACAATCACATTGGTGGGAATATTCCGGACAATTTGCCGCCCACTTTGCAAAATCTGTATGTGTGCTTCACCTGTGGTTGGATACATAATTTATCTTAATAAATTTACTTCTTTTTCTTCTTTTTTTCCCCCCTTTTTATGGAACCTTAAATGCTTTTACTTTCCCCATTTTCAGATCTCTTGGTTCTAATAAGTTGAATGGAAGGATCCCAGATAGCTTATCATCCTTAAGTCAGTTATCTTACTTGTAAGTTTAAATTAGAAGTGGTTATAGTTTTGTCAGACTTAAGTTGTTTTATTTTCTTCCTTTTTCATTTCTGGACTGAAATATTGGTTTAATTTGCCCAGTTCAGTGAGCAATAATCTTCTGAGTGGAGTCATACCAGATGCCTTTCAACAATTGACGACTTTAACAACCTTGTATGCACCTCAAGTTAACTACACTCTATCCACTGAATCTATTGTAGTCTGCATTTTCTAATGACCCCATCTTATGAAAAGGGATCTGTCGGGTAACTCTCTGAATGGTGAGCTGCCTCTGTCAATGGGAAATTTGTCATCTCTGAACTCATTGTGAGCATCTCTACTACATTCTTGCAATCATTTTATTGTGGTTGTGATGCTTCTCTCACTTACATGTGATTTGGGGTTGCAGGCAGTTGCAGAACAATCAGCTTACGGGGACCCTTCATGTTTTACAGGATCTACCCCTTCAGGATCTGTATTGCCTTTATAACCTTTTCTTTTCCTTCAACATTACTTCTTTGTTAACACCTTTTTCATATAATATGCTTTGGTTGTTTCATGATTATCCATTTTCACTTCATAGGAATGTGCAGAACAATCTGTTTTCTGGGCCCATCCCTGCAAAGCTGCTGACAATTCCAAATTTTAGGTAAGCAATAATACTGATTTTGTATAAGGCTTTTTTGGTTGATATGAATCCATTAAATTAGTGATAGATGCCCTTGAATTTCTTGGCGATTAAAGTATTCTCTTGAAATAAACAGGATTAAGCCCATAACATAGTTTTAAATACAGTTGGAGTTGGCCTTCATTACTGTCATTTTATGAAAATTTTCCAATGTTATGAACCATTTGGATTTCTGAGGTTATAGGTTTGTATGTCAGTACTTAATTTTTGTATTTCCCTATGGTAACACCAACGTCTGATTTACAGAAAAGATGGAAATCCATTCAACACAACCATCATTTATTCTCCTCCTCCACTTGCTTCTCCTCCAATTGCATCTCCTCCAATTGCGTCTTCTCCAATGCCTGACCAATCTCCTGCAAGTATACCCCCTATCTTCCACCCTACAAATTCAGCAAGATCAAATATAAGGTTCAAGTGGGGTATTCTTGCTGGCGGAGTTACAATTATTGCGTTAGGGATTTGTGTTCTGTCAATGATATTCTTTAAAAAGAAAAAGGCCATTGAATATGCTAAGAGGCATGATTCAGGGGTATATAAGGGCCAAGCAAATAGTTTTAATGATAATTCTTCTCTACAATGCTACAACCAAAGCAAGAAAGGTGACTCAGTATTTCCTTTTTGTAACTGAAAAACTTTGCTTATGACTTTTCTTTTCTTTTTTTAAAATTTTACTTGAGAAATAACCCTTTTGAGCAGTTCCAACACCGTCAAGTGGTGAATTAGATAAGGGAGGACAGGGAATAAATCCAGTTGAATGTGAGATAGATGTGAAGGGAATGAGTGCTTATTCAAGAGATAATACAGATCACAAGATAGACATGACTGGAGTAGATCTGCATCATATGCAAGTGCAGCAACCACATGCACATATCCAAAGGCTTCCAATTGACAAGGTCACCGTAAATTCAAGTATGCCCAAACAGCTTCACATGAATACTACAGGTCTGAAGTCATTTACTGTTGCAACACTTCAGCAATGTACTAATAGTTTTTCAGAAGAGAATTTTATTGGGGAAGGTAACTTTGGGAGTGTTTATGAGGCTGTGATTCCTGGTGGAAAGGTAAATTATTCTATTTGACATGGTTGAAATTATTAGTTATCATATAATGTGTGTGATATGATGAGCCTAAAGATGAATTTGCTGTCAATCTTGGTTCTTTCTCCTATCTTGAATATTGAGTGTATATTGGTTTTAATTGTTTATGGAATTCTATTTGAATACATTTCTTTGAAGCAAGACTTATATCATAACATGTACTATATCTCACAATCTGTCCTCATGTTCCATATAACTATATTTTTGGCTAGTATTGTGTCAAAATTGTAAATGTTCAGGTGTCTCTCAATTCATGCAAGCGGGCCTTTTAAATGATATTTCACCTTGCACATGATTACTTTTCTCTTGATGCTAGGTTTACGTAGATTGATTTCTCTGTTTCATCATTTTTTTTAGTTACTTGCAGTAAAGAAACTAAGAAGTACAGCTTGGGAGTTGACTGATGAAAAATTCCTCGAACTTGTTTCTAATATCTCAAAAATTCAACATGCCAACATTGTGGATCTTGTTGGTTACTGTAACGAGCATGGTCAGCATCTACTTGTCTCTGAATATTACAAAAATGGGACACTTTATGATGCACTGCATGTAGATGATGAGGTCCATAAGAACCTTTCATGGAATACACGCATACAGTTGGCACTAGGAGCAGCAAGAGCCCTACAGTAAGTCGAGCCACCACCTTTTTAAACCTAAGAACTTCGTATGGATGATTGCTCATTGCTGTTGATTATCAGCTGTCTTGGTTGCATCATTAGAGATCTGACATTTTCTCAATCAAGGCTTTCAAGTGAATGAGTTTACCTGTCACTTTGTCTTCTCTTTATTTATAGGCATCTGCATGAGGTTTGTAAACCGCCTATTGTACATCAGAATTTTAAAGCCACAAATATTCTCCTTGATGAAGAGCTTGTAGCGCATGTATCTGACTGTTGTTTTCCTCCAAGAGCATGTAGCTCTGCATCCGAGGTAATGTTACAGTTTAATGTCTTAGTTTTGGCTGAGCAGTTGCTTCTTTTTAAATTCGATCTATGTAGCTTACTAGAATTTAAGCAAGTGCCTTTCTGAAAGGAAAAAATTTGCATTTACCTATATCTGGTTTGAAAAATAGTTATGCTCCCTATCTATCTGTTTGCTTTTGTGATGATTAGCTCTATTGATTCTGTTTTCAGTTAACTGGACACCAACTCAGTTCTTATGGCTATAGTGCTCCAGAGTGTGAATCAGGAAGCTGTACTTCCAAGAGTGATGTCTATAGCTTTGGGGTTGTGATGCTAGAACTCCTAACTGGAAGGAAGACATATGACAGGTCAATGATCCCCTGAAAGGAAGTCTAAGCTCGCTTCCAGAGCCACCTTCGTGGTTTAATGAAACTGAACTAACATATCATCTATTGTGCTTTCATTGGAAAATGTTTCTAGGTCCCGGCCTCGAGGAGAGCAGCATCTGGTTAGATGGGTGATTCCTCAGCTTCATGATATAGATGCGTTATGTGGAATGGTTGACCCTTCGCTAGGAGGACGATTTCCTGTCAAGTCTTTATCTCGTTTGGCGGATACAATTGCTAGATGTCTCCAGGTGAGTATGTAAAGTCGTGTTTGAAAAGTCCCAGATGTTCTTAGCAACTTCTAGTTCCCACCAGCACTTAAGCCTTTAATTAGGCAAACTTTCTTCCCATTCTGAATTTGCAATGATTGACTAAAGGGCTAATCACCTGAATCCATTGTTGGATGTGCAGTGGGATCCAGAGTTTAGGCCAGCCATGTCTGAAATAGTCCAGGACCTTCTGCAGATGTAACAGAGTAAAAGATCTCTTGATTTGGAGTGTAAAGCAAAGCGGGCATGGAACCAAGACTTTTTATTGTTTTTCATGTAATTATTAGAAATAGTTGGTATGAAGACTTGGCTAATGCATTTACTTGATTTTTTTTTTATTTGGTGATAAATATTAAGAGAATCTCATTCTTTGTCCAAAAGCAACAAAAGGACAAGAGTCTTGTATATGAAAACAAAATGGAATGGGGTGTGGAGGTGCAGGTGAAGGTTAAGTATGCTTTAGGTGTCGGCAGATTCCTTGACCGTTTTGTATTTATTTTCTCAGTTTTGATTCAAATTTAGTATTTTTTTTCTGCATGAGATTCAGAATCTTGTAATTTTTGGCTAAATACTATTGCTGGTGAAAATTTTATGTCAGTTAAATATTTAAATATTAATTTATTATAAAATATAAGTTTAGGATGATGAATGACGTTTCTCGGCCTTTTTTTTTTTTTGATAGTTCATAAGAATTTATAAAAAAACCAAAGATATGTACAATTAGAGTTTACTCAACCAGTGCCTCTGAGGACACATAGCTATATCATAAGAAGCTATCCTACCATCCTATCCGAAGCATGTGAAACTCAAGGGAACTAACAAGTAAAACTTTTGGAAGCTACTTGCCTTCTTCCACTAATAACAAAACATATCACTTTTATTCTAACCAATGCCATATAGAAGAAGCAATAACCAGAATATGTTTTCCTTAGCTAAACAATTTTTCAAACCCAGTTGATGCAACACCAAATGTAAAAGCTGAATTTAAAATATGAACTTTAAGTTCCCTTGCCAAAATTGGACCTTCCATTGGCTTATGCAGAGGAATATGAATTGTGTTACCTTGTAGGTGATGCCACTATGGGAGGGGAGCAATCCTTGCAAGTTTTCTTTGTTGTGCCTAAAAGCATCAGTCTTGCCAATTCCATCAGTGTGTTTGTAACAATAAATATACAGACCCGGTCCTCTTTGTCGCTTTAGAGCCTGTAGGAAGTTGGATAGCCAACTAACTCCTATCCGATTTTTCGATGGGGACTCACATGCTATTGGCCAAAGAATATTCTGATCGATCAACCTGCAGAAAAGTTAGTGACGACCAATAAATAATATAATTACCTCCTCTTTGTGTTTGAGCTGAGAAGTTCCTTAACTTGAGAGATTACTCTGAGATATACACTCCCCACATTCTTGGCTCCATCATTGAAGGTTCGTGCATTTCGTTTAGTCCATATAAAGTAAATAGTAGTAGATAGCAGGAGTGGGAAATGAGTAAGGACCGAAATCCCGTTAGTGGAAGCAGTATTAAACCAAGAAAGAATAGCTGAAAGAGTTTTTTTTTTAGAAATTAAAAAATTCTCATTAATGAATGAAATGTTACAAAGATAGAACAATAAACAGAACTGGGTCCAGTGGTCCAATTTGGTCCAAAACCAACAAGCCTATGCCTTACACGAGGAAAACCAAAAGAGTAAAGTAGTTATCCACTTTAAACTTGTACTCCCAACATTACCCAATTAGGGTTAACAAAGAGAGGCGACGGAGGCGTTGTCGGAGGTCGAAGCAGCTGAGAACCATGGCAGGTAAAGGTCTCAAACATCGATCTGATCAGAATCATTCCATTACATGACTCAATGTCCTCATCTGGGAGCAGAGAGACGGACCTCAAGAGGCGTATACGAACAAGGAGCCCCAGTCGGAAGGTCGAACGAGCAAGGTAAGAGATTGGATTTTAACTCTACTTTCTTCATCTGAAAACTCTCATCTCAGAGATCTGATAAGTCGAAACTTCTCATCTCAGAGATCTGATAAGTCGAAGGAGATCTGGGTTATCTGCTTGGAGAAGGTGGCAGTTCGCAACAGAAAAGAGAGGATCCAGGTAAGCCTAGATCCTTATTACTGAGTTCTGGGTTCTGCGATTAGTTGGGGTGAGCTGTGGCTTACAAAGGGTAGTTATTCAGATAGGTTAGAGTCTCCATATAGTAGTGAGTCGACCACTGCAGTATCGGTTCAACTGATGGATGAACAGTTGTTTCCGGATGCTAGTAGTGGTGAGGTCAATGATTGAGCATAGAGAGTTAGCCTGGTCCCTGAATCTTCGACTGTTCCTCTCCTTCCATAAAACCTGAACGCAAGTAGCAGTCGACAGTAACAAGATTTCTTTCTCATGCTTAGGCATCTGAAAGTAAGGGATACCCAATAGTATATCGATGATACTACTATTGGAGTAATCAGGAAAACTTAGGTTGAAGATTTTTGCCCAAACTTCCCCTTGAGAACAAACAAGCAAAGAATAAATGGTCTTTAGTTTCGTCCTCCTGCTTGCAAAGAATACAAGTCTTAGGGATGGTTAGGAAGGTCAACCTGTCCAGAGTGCTGAGTCTGTTGAGCATAATAAGCCAAAGCAGAAAACTCACATTAGGCCTTAGCAGCTTGTTCCAAATCAGTTTATCCCATCCGACCAGATCAGTGGACCTCTCCCTTAGTCTTCTAACATCAGAAGTAGTGATTTCTGATATAGGAATTCCTTTCCACAAATACATATCCCATTCCCCCTGACTTCTAAAGTGAGGGAGGGAAAGCAGGCTCACCTCCGCTGGGTGAAGGGACCAATTTCCATCAGCAATAATTGCATTAAGCTTAGAATCCTTAGGAAATCTACTCAAAAGAGTTCTGGCGAAATGATTGAGGATTAGAGGTCCATTCCCTGTCCAATTGTCATACCATAGAGAAATTCGATCTCCTGTCCCAATCCTGCATTGAATATGGGGACACATATCCTCTCTCAATTTGAGTAATTGATTAAAGAACCAAGTGTAACCATTTTTATGATTGAGTGCCCACAAACTACCTCCCTTTATTATATAGGAATGGATCCAAATAGTCCACAAGGACTGTTTATCACTGAGTAACTTCCAAATTCTTTTGGAGATGAGAAGCTTGTTTTTGCTGATTAGGGAGTCCAAGCCTAGCCCCCCTTCATCTCTCGGTGTGCAGATTGTCCTCCAACTCACGTTAGCTAATCCTTTTTCTCCATTCCTTTTACCCCATAAGAAGTGTTTCATCAATTTATCAATTGTCTTGATTAGCCCTTTTGAGAGAAAGATGTAGGAGCACCAGTAGGAATTCATAGATAAAATCACTGTTTTCAGAAGTTGGATTTTCCCTCCATAGGATAAAGACCTATTTGCCTAAGCCCCTAATCTTTTTTGGATCTTATCAATCAAAGGAATGCACTCACAAAACCTTAATCGCCTTGAGGAGATAGGGATCCCCAAGTAAAGCAAGGGAGGATCTTTTACTTCCATACCAGTAAGTTGTGACAGAGGATTGGAGAGGTGAGAAGCACTTTTTGAGAGGATGATGAAGCTCTTGCTAGGATTCATGCTAAGTCCCGACATCTCCTTAAAAATTTTGAGAGAGTGCATCAACAAGAAGACTGAATGGGCATTTGCTCTGCTTAATAGAATAAGATCATCAGCAAAACATAGGCTAGTCAGAGAAAGATTCTTACATTTTGAATGGAATATGAAGTTTGGATCCGAAGAAGTGTTGTACTTGAAAATTTGGGTGAGAACCTCCATACAAATAAGAAAAAGGTATGGGGGTAGAGGGTCTCCTTGCCTAAGACCTTTTTTCCCTTTGAATATCTCCGTAAGACACCCATTAATCAAAATCCCATAGGAAACCGTGGATATACATTCTTGTATCCATTGTATGAACTTTAAGGGAAAGTTCATAACCTCCAAAGTTTGAAGAAGAAAACACCAATTGACACTATCAAAGGCCTTCTTTAGATCAATTTTAATAGTGCAATTTGGGGAACTCCTCTGTTGATTATAACCTTTAAGTAGCTCCTGCACTAATAGTATGTTATCACCAATGTCTCTATTGGCCAGAAAAGCACCTTGATTCTCACTGATTAGGAACTTAAGAACTTCCTTCATCCTATTGGCCAAGATTTTTGCAATGATCTTATAGAGAAAGTTAGTGCATGAAATGGGCCTGAAATCGTTCCAAGTTTCAGGGCTGGAGGTTTTGGGGATCAAGCATAGATAAGTCTTGTTTATTTCCTTCAATAAGACCCCTTTTATAAAAAATTCCTGAACAGCTTCCTTAATAATCCCTCCCAAACTAGGCCATGTTTTTTGATTAAAAAAACCAATTAGACCATCTGGGCCCGGAGCTTTAGAACCATCCATACTAAATACAACCTTCTCAATCTCCTGATCAGAGACTGGTCTTATCAGCCATGAGCTTTCATGCTCAGGAATTCTAGCAGTGATGAATTGTGCAATACGATGATTCGTCACTGGTGAAGTAGTTTCAGAACCCAATAACTTCTTATAGAAAGCTATAGCCTCTTTGGCTAGTTCTTCCTGTCCATAAACCATAGCCCCCTCTTCAGTTTTAATGGAAGAGATTCTGTTTATGTTCCTTCGGGATAACAAAGAGTTAAAGAAGAATTTCGTGCATCTGTCACCATCCTTCAACCAATTAACTCTAGCTCTTTGTTTGAACAAAGAGCAGTGAATGTCTAGCATCTCCAAATACCTCTTAAGAGCTTCCTTTTCCTCCATAGCTAGAGTCCCATCCAAGGGTTTGGCTGCCAAAGAAATTTGAATAGAGCTAAGCTTCTCCCTTGCTATGTCTACCTCCTTGTTAATATTCTTGCCTCTCTTACTATGAAGAGTCTTCAGTTCCTACTTAATAGCTTTAAGTTTTTGAATACAAACAAACTGCTTAGTCCCATAACAAAGATGCTCTAGCCCTTTGGAGATTGCTTCTTGAAACCCCTCTACGCTTGCTAGGAAGTTGTTGAATCTAAACGGGTAAAGGAGTCTTGAAGAAGTGAACAAGGAGTCAATTCTTATAGGAGTATGATCAGAGATACCAGGATTGAGGAATTTTGCAGTGCTGCTAGGAAAGGCAGAGAGCCAGTCCTCATTGACCAAAGCCCTGTCTAGCTTCTTCCTGATGTGCCACATTGAACTTTGCTTATTAGACCATGTAAAAAAGTGCCCCTCCATTTTCAGATCTAATAATTCCACCTCCTGCATGCAATCATACAAATTAGGGGAAAAATTAAGCTTATTACAGTTGCCATCTGCCTCTGTCCTGAAAGCAGTGGTGTTAAAATCACCACACACCAACCAAGGAAGAGAAACCAAACCCTTAATCCGTCGAAGGACATGCCAAAGTTCAGATCTTTGGAAAATAGTGTTAAAACCATAGACAAAAGTAGCTAGTAGCTAGGAATTTTCCATTTTAAAATGGATATTAGTGTGAATATGTTGCTGCCCAAAATCCAAAGCATCCACTTCTACAAAAATCAGCATCAAAAGCTACAATAATCCTACCATAGACATGACATTGGTGATTAGTAATGAAGTGCCAATTACTACCAAAGCATGTCAGTTTATTCAAATTAGCTTCTCTAACTTTAGTTTCTAACATACAAAACACCTTAGGCTTTTCAGAAAGGACAAAGTCCTTTAGAGCATTAAGCTTGGAGGGACTATTTATTCCACGAACATTCCAAACTATCAATGTCATAGGCAAGTAGTTTTTCCTTTGGAGCTTTTCCTATTGCTCCTCATATTTTTCCAAGACATAAGCTGCTCAGATTTATCCTCAATGGTAGTATCAATCATCTGATCTTCCCTTTGAATAATTCCTTCAGCTATCTCACTAGTGACAACACCTTCATCCGGATTGGGATCACTATTCACCATCTCATTACACCTGTAGTCTGTAGAGCTACTGCATTCATCATTGGTTTTATTAAGCAATTCCTCCCTCTGTAGGGCTTATTCAAATTTAGTGACTGTCTGGTTGTGGAGTAGAGTGTCCAAAGAGCCTTGAGATGACTGAAGCATCCCTTGGTGGTCCTCTACTTGTTCTGCCCCTTTGGCCTGCTGTTGATCCTCATGCTCCTTTCTTTCCACTCCCATCACCTCCCAATAGTCCCCTTTCTGAAAAGTTCTACCTGTAGGTCTCCATTCCTTTCCTTGAGCCTTGAGGGATGGTCTCCAATGGTAATTCACATACACCTTATCTTCTCTAAGAGTATTTGCATCAGCTAATCTTAAAATTGGAATGCTCTCTTGCAAATCTTTTGTGATATCCATGCTGATACATAGCCGTGCAAAGCCTACCCTTTTCCTCATAACTGTGTTTTCATCCATACATAGAGGCTTGCCTAGATAACTAGCCAACATGCTCAGCCCCTTAATGGTCCAATATTCTAGAGGAATATTGTGGATATTGACCCATAAAGGAATACTCTTCCTTCTGATTTTCTCCAACTCCATTCCTGGGTGCCAGTTCTGTAAGAATAGGGGGAGCTGTGAAATATGCCAAGGACCTTCTTCAATAACCTTTAGAGCCTCCGATTTAGAAGAAAAGGTAAAAATAATATTATCTTCTTCAGTTAACATAACTTCCATGAGACCCCTTCCCTTCCAATTCCTAGCAGCCCAAGCTTGAATGATGGGGAAAGCAGGCCTTCTTTCCATAAAGAAGCCAACTAGAGTGGCTTCTCAGGATTTAGCTCCTTGTTGAAGAATATCAAGACTAGGGGCAACCATCAGCTTGCCTTCAATCTCTACTGGAGGGCTGAACTCCAAAGTTGAGGCTGATTCATCTCCAACCACTTGCTTCCAAGTTCTCGTGGGGGCATCAGCTTTGTTACCAGATGCAGCAGCAGCAAAGCTCTTAGAATCAGCTAAAGAGGAAGGGAGAGGAGGGGTATTAGCACTGGGCTGGGATTGGGAAAGGTGGGGAATGGTTTTAGGGTTAGGAGAAGAGTTGGGATGGGGGTTAGGGTTTGGTGTAGAATTATGAACAGAGGAAAGTGGGGGGACAAGGAGCAAGCAACAACCGAGGAACATAAGGGGAGATTGCTTGCAGAACAAGGAGGGGAGAAGAAGAAACAGAGCAGCTAAAGCAGGGGGAGACTAGAGATTAAGAAACAGGTAAGAGATACTGGGATAGAAGAATTTCTGAAAGCAGGTTAAAGAATGGGGTGTAGAATGAAGGTCAGAGAGGAAAGGGAAGAAGGGAAACAGAATAGAGAAGTGAAGAAGAGAAGTGAAGGCAGATCTGCGAGATGAGGGCTGAGTAGAAGAGAAAAGGAGGGAGGGGATGGAGGTTGGAAAAAGTTGGAAACAGAAGGTGGGTTGCAGATCTGAAAAAGGAGGGAGGGGATGCTAAGAGAAGCCTGGAGACAATGGAGGAAAGGAGGGTTAGAGGTGAAGGAGGGAAGGAGAACAACAAGGTCTGGAGAAGGAGGGAATGAAGGCTGGAAAAATCATCGGAGAAAGGCTGGGAGGTCATCGGAAAAGGACTTTAAAATATTTTAATTGAAAGAGTTTTCTTATTAATAATCAAAATTTTAAAATATTTTAATTGTATTTAATTCAAAGTTAACTTTTAAATTTAATTGTTGGTGAATAACTGATAATTAAAAGTTTTCAAAACATTTGTAAAAATAAGCACAAACTTTTTAGTACTATCTAAGAGGAAAGTTTAGTACTATCGAAAAGGACCGTTGGATCCCGTTTCCGAAACCCAACTCTTGCTCTAATACCACTAATGTTGGACACCGTTTTCGAAACCCAACTCTTCAGAATATCATCATACTTAACTTGAGCATGCATATTACCTTGTAGGGTTATTTCCATGAACCCTTAATAAATATTATTCCACAAAGGTGGCGTGCTCACAAAAGGTCAACATCAAAACTAACTCAATCAAAACTTCTTCAATCTATCGTTGCATTACTCAAGCAGCAGAGTTTGAAAACTTTATTTACATCTCAAAAGCCGCACCATTGGCTTATTACAAAAATATAAAATAGCAAAAGAAACAATTCCTTTAGGCTCTCGAACACTTGATCTTCTAGCTATAACCTGAAAATGGGACAGAGAGGGGGGGGGGGGGGTGAGC
>JANIPN010000002.1:46769130-46779326 GCA_027478595.1 Erythroxylum anguifugum
CGCAAGAAGGGTCCTGAAAGCCATTTGTAGAGTCGCGCCACACGAGACGAAGGCTTAAAAACAATATGTGGATAATGAAAGAAATAGGAGATCGGATAATATTGAGAAGGAGAACTAGTGACGTGAGTGAATTCTATTAACCAACAAGACAACGACAACAACAAGTCGGGTAACTTGTTTGGCTATAGAGACTAAAACCTGGTCAAAAGATTCCTAAAAATTAGAGATGAAAATTTAGAAACTTATTAAAAGTAGTTTTCTAGTTTCCTAGAAAATTGAAAAAATAGAAAACTCGCTTTTCTTGAAAAATTGATCTATTTTTTAATTAATAAACATGTTTTCTAATTATTCTCTATTTTATGAAAAAAATTTCTAGAAAACTAGAGAATTTTCAGAAAATAAACGCACCCATTGTATCTCTCTGTACAAAGACATGGCAAGCACAAGCACTGGTCTAATGTAATGTTTGACCAAGGAGACCTACTTGATAAATAGAATACCTATTACCTAGTAGTAATGTTCCATCGGCACATCATAGGGTTAGGCTTAAAGTTGGTGGCATGTAGCTCTATTATTATTAGCCCTCAAGGGGTGTGACTTGATAGTTGAAAGCGGAGCTTGGCTTTGGCTAGGTTCCAGGTTCGATTCTATGCTAGCTCCTTTTGTAAGAGTCTGAGACAGCCGGAATTTTACCTGTAGGTGGAGAATTAGATAGGCTCTTGATAATGAGGTGTGCCCGCTTGATCCGCTTGTGGGGTGGTGCGCCAATTGAATCTTGTAAGAGATATGCTCGCTTGGCCCGCCTACTGGGTTTTCTCGAATAAAAAAAACAAAGTAGCTCTATTAAATAGTTTGGTTACTTATACCAGAAAATTGGGTTTAACTAATTGTCTAAGCAAATGTCCAAGCCATGCCATATCGCACACTAAGCAACGATTTCAAGGAATCTTTTAAGTGGTTGTCATTAACCAAACTTCCTGCATTTGTCTGATAATAATACCAATGCTACTGGTACTAATACACAAGTCCTTTTCAGTAATCCTAAGAACTCGCGTAGGGTGGTCAAATGTCAGTGGGCTTTCTGTTAAATAAAGAAAGATGATTATTATATGTTCAAGTTCAGGACAACAAGCAGACAATGACGTTTGAGTATAACTAAAGATTACGCTAAACTGTAAATGCGGATTAAGATTAAAGGGGTAAAAAGAAAAGTAGACGAATCAAATCTTGAATTCCATTGTTTCTTACTTTCTCTGTGTGTGTCAAGTCATTTTGTGTCACCACTCAACTCATTGTGATAATTGATCAAGAAGAAGAAAGAATTAAAATCTTCTGACTATTGCCCTTCAATCCAAAATTCTTGCCCTTCCACTTTTGGATGTGTTTCGATTTAACGCTCCCGGTTGATAGAGGTCGCCGATCTTGGTTTTTTCTCGTTTCTCTGAAGAATGGCCAAGCGTGGTTATAAGCTTCGTATCCTTTTTCTCTTTTCTGCTATTGTGTGTGATGTTGGCATTTAGTTTGTCTGATAAAATTCTAGCTCTTTTCTCAAATGGTTTCCTGGGGCTCGTTTTTCTTCTTTATTGAGCTTCTATTTTAAGAAAAAGGAACCATCTCCGTGTTTTTTTCTGGAAGCATGCTGTTACTTTGACTGGAATGAAAAATAGAGGAATTTGCGGCGCATTCTACCAATGTCAACTGCCTTAGTATTGGTAAGAAGGCCTGTAGACTGTTTATCACAGGTGGTGATGATCACAAAGTTAATCTTTGGGCAATTGGCAAACCATCTTCCTTAATGGTAATCTTCTTTTCAGTTATGTAGCTCATCTTTGGAGTGTGTTCTAGTTGGACTACTTGTTTCAGATTTGGTTATGAATGTCTCTGTTAATATGATGATCACGGCTCATTTTTCAAACTGACTTGTCCTTGTACCATTTCCACTTACTGGTTGTCCCTAGTTATTCAGTTTAAGACTTTTCTCATTACAGATTCAAAAGCATGAAATACATGGTTCATAACTTTTATCCCACTTCGAGATTTCGTTGGAAAACTTGTTTGAGTGGACCTATTTGCCATGAGGCATAATTTCTATGAAATAATATTTCGTATTTGTCTTTGAATTTGCAGAGCTTGTGTGGTCATGCAAGTCCAGTTGAATCTGTAGCCTTTGATGCAGCCGAAGTATTGGTACTTGCCGGAGCTTCTACAGGAGCTATTAAGATGTGGGACTTGGAAGAAGCTAAGAGTATGTTAACAAATCAGTTGAAATTTCTTATCTTAGTGAAAATTAGAGCAAATTTTGGATAGTATGTTATTCTCTGCTGTGCCAATTGTGGCATCATAATTTTGTCGAGATAGGGGAGAACTTGCCAGATCTGATAGCTTTGAATCATGCCACCTAGTTAGTGTCCAAATTACACAATCTTCATATGTGTTCCACCTTTCTAAATCTCTTCAATATTCTTGGTTGATTATGTTACAATGCCCTATGTAATTGCCAGAACAGTTTCTTGAAAGATTTTTGATATACTTGTTATTGTCTTTGAAGTTTAGTGGTTCGCACTCTTACTGGACACAGAGCAAATTCTACTGCTGTTGAATTCCATCCATTTGGCGAATTTTTCGCATCAGGCTCAACAGACACAAATTTGAGAATTTGGGATATTAGGAAGAAGGGATGCATTCACACATACAAGGGGCACACACAGGGAATTAGCACCATTAAATTCACTCCTGATGGACGCTGGGTGGTCTCAGGTGGATACGATAATGTTGTAAAGGTAGGCAATGACCTTTTTACCAAGCTTTCCTTATTCTTACTCCAATGATTTTTATCCAAATTTGTCATATAGGTGTGGGATCTTACAGCTGGAAAGCTCTTACATGATTTTAAATTCCATGAAGGGCATATTAGATCCATAGATTTCCACCCCTTGGAGTTTCTCCTGGCCACTGGTGAGTTGGACATCCATGTCTTTGCACTTATGAGTCATTAAAATTTTGATACAAATTTTCTTTTATTATTGGGTATTCCATGATAATATTCACTAATGGGAATTAAAAGCTATGCAACATTTACTTTTAGTTCACTAGTTGGCTTTATTGAAGGGAAAACTAAGGAATCAAGGATTTTTTTCTTCTTCTCAGTTTCATATTTACGTACAACTTGGTATGGGCAAATATTTAAGTTGTTACAAATATTTAACATCAATCACTTCAAAAAAAGGGTATTGGCAAATAGGAATGAGAATGATCCTCATAATTTTCCTTGGTATCCTAAGGATTTTAACTTCAATTTTTCATCCTCACCCCTTTGGCACTGTCAAGCATTCTGCTTCCCATTGTCTTTTTATGTCTCTTTGTCGCTCTCTCTCTTCCTTGTTTGGTTTGTTTCTGTTACCATTCAATTGTTTTCTAACTTCTAATGAGGTGATTACTTTCCAGGTTCCACAGACAAAACTGTGAAATTTTGGGATTTGGAAACCTTTGAATTGATTGGATCTACCAGAGCAGAGGTATCTAAGTTTTTGCTTTGTCTAGCAGAAACTTGAAATTTTTATACCAAAGTGTTTAATTTCTAATTTAACCTTGCCTTTTCTTGTCTATTTGTCACTGTTAAACTTTTGCGATCCATTTTTCTGAAACAACATTTTTTATCTGTTCAGGCTGCGGGTGTACGCTCAATTACCTTTCATCCTGATGGGAGGACGCTATTTTGTGGGTTAGACGATAGCCTGAAGGTTTTGATTCTTCTCTGACAAAATTTACTAATGTATTTTACAAAGTATATAAGTGTGATAAATTTTGCTCAAAATGCAGGTTTATTCTTGGGAGCCTGTAATTTGCCATGATGCTGCTGATATGGGGTGGTCAACACTTTGTGATCTTTGCATTCATGAAGGAAAACTTTTGGGTTGCTCATACTATCGAAACTCTGTAGGGGTTTGGGTGGCCAATATAGAGGTCCCTTTTTTCTTTTCCTTTTGTTCTCTAAATTTTGAGCCAAACAATTAATGATCAGAATTTTATGTTTGCTTCAATTACCCCCCTTGAAATTGGAAGTTGCATTTCAGCATATTCAACCATATGGAGCTGGTTTCATATCTGAAGAAATTGACGGCAGAGAGCAGAATGTTAGCTCGTCCGGAATTCAATCTCCAGACAAAATAGACAATTTTGCACAAACCACTGAAGCTTTACATTCTAGGTCTCCTGAATGCAAGATACATGAGATCAAGAACATATGTGTGGACTGTAAGTTGGCAGTGTGTTTTTTTACGACTTCTCCATTAAGAAACCTGTTGCTTCATATCACCAATTCATTCTTAAAACCTCATTATGATTGGATTTATCATTGACTTTTCCTCATTCAGAAACTTGATCGCTTCATAACCTTTTGTAATCTGACTAAGTTTTGAAAATGTTAAACATAGAAAAGTAGAGTGCTTGTGTTAAATTTACATGAGTTCTCATCTTTAGATGGATTCTGAATACCTAGTACTGTTTCAATTTTGATTTTTACTTTTAGATTTACTGGATTCTGAAATGTGTGAAACATCACCATATTTTATTGATACTGTTTGTTTAGATAAGTACACTCCAATTGGAAAATAAATTATAGCCTGTAGGGATTTGTATGATGCAGGTCTGCACTCCGTTCTTTTATCTAGATCTCTCTAACAAACAAATCTGTTTTCTATGTAAAGCTATTGGCGGAAACCCTGTCACCTCACAGAGAGTTGCACCTTTGAGTTCTTCACAAGTGGTTCCCACATTGGATCTGAAGGAAAGGTCTACTCCGCCAACACAGAGGCAGGGCCCTGTGGTGGGATTGAATGCTAAGGCAAGCAGGCAGGCACTTAACAAGTCATTTACTGCACCAGCTGTTGTCCCTCGGGAAACTCCTCTTGAGGAGGACCTTCCAAACTCTGGAAGGGAAACTATCACATTTTCAAGGACAAAACCAGGCGTGTTGCTCAGACCAGCACATGTTCGGAGGCCATCAAATAGCAAAAACGATGTTGAGAAACTGTCAGAGTCTGGAATGTTTAGCAATATGGCACACATGAAGGACTGTACTATTGATGAACACTTGCAAAACCCTATTATACCAAAAGGTGGAGCTCAAAAATACAGTGAGGAAATGAGTTCCAATATCAAGAATGTAGCTGAAAAGATTGAAAAAAACTTTTCACCAGATGTTATGCCTAAGCAAGAAAACTGTGAGTTTTTTATGGCATTTTAATGTTTAACTGTTCAAGTTCAGCACCTGACAACATCATCCTATCAATCCTTTCTTTCACATCATCTCCTTTCTCACATGCTTTCCCTGCATTTTAGCCCTTGATCATGATATTGACAGTTCTTCCATAGTAATTTTGTTTCAGATATCCAAATTGATTCTATATTCCATTATCTTTGATTAAATTAACAAAAACACTAGCCAAAGCTGTCTTGCAAGTATACTTTTTGAAAATCAAACTTGCTGAGTGATCCAAGTTCTTGAATTTGTTATACAATCTTTGTTTTTATCACTTATGTCACTGTATTAACATTCACATCTATTTCTTTCATGTGTACCATCTCTTGTTTTCGTTCTTCATACAATAACTCAAACAATGCTTATTCTATGTAGTCTGTTAATTGCGACTTACCAGATGTGGTGGCATGAATTTCTTCTAATATCTACATTTGATGCCTCCCTTGATTTGTTCTTTGTCCTACCAAATTCTCATTTTTGTTCCATCTTTTGCTTAAGCTACAACCACCTAGCATACATGTTTGAAATTTTTTCATTTGTGATTACTTTTCATTTCCCATATGTCTACTTCAGCGGTATCTAGTAATGAAAAGTTTTTTTGTTTTTCAGGTGATAAATCTGTGGATGACAGTAAAGGGATTGGCTCTGTAAAAATTGTCAGTGGAGGTATGTTGGGTTGCTGGGCATGATTTTGGAATATTTAGCTGCCTGTAAAAATTGTCAATTTAAAAATCTTCATTCTTGCAGTTGCAGTTGTGGCAGGCAGGATTCGAACTCTGGTTGAGAAGTTTGAAAGACGGGAGAAACTTACCAATGAGCATCAAGTGACACAATGGTCTCCTCAAGCTGTAGTTGACACAAGCAGGACACCTATAGTTGCCACTGATGTGAACCCTCAAAGCAGTTTCCAAACTGATGGAAAAGCCAGCATGACATCTGAGAAGGCACCTCAAGTTATACCAGAAAATGATAGAACATGTAACACGGCCCCTTCTACCGTACCATTTAATAGTAATGCCAGCTCAGTATCCAATAAGACTTCACATATTATACCAAAGACAGACTTGATGCCTGTTGTTCCCACATCTGGTTTTGTGCATGAAACTAACTGGAAACATTCCTCCACATCTAGCATGATCCCTCACATCTTACCGGAAAGAGATATAACGTCAACTGCCCCAGCTACTGTGCCTCCTCATGTTACCTGTGAAACGGGTAGTCAGCACCCCATACTGGTATGATAGTTACTCGGTGAAAATTTTTATGGTCTTGATGGAGAAGTTTATAATTCATTTGAACATCTGTTGAATACAGTTTGTTTTGTACTTAATAGAATATAAGAACAGTGAAATGTGAAGTCGAAGTGTAACCCTTTTGAGTAATAGTGTAACACTCATTCTAGCTGAACTCCACTGGGTTTCCTTACGTTGTTTTTTATCTTTTTAGTGACTATTTTATTGGTTACATTTATAGTCTCTGAACCTACTACTTACTCTTTTTAAGTGGTGCGAATATAGCTTGGTCTGAGAATACCTTTTCCTGTTATTTGTTATTGTTGCTGAGTTGTTAGTTTATAGTTAATATCTAGAAAAGTGAGCTTCCTTTTTCGGATGACAGAAAGAAGATCCTCAGATTTCTGGGCACGAGCCAACCTCTGCCAGTGGTAGGAATATTAGTGAAGATCTGATGCAAACTCATGACATATTCTTGAGTGCCCTGAAATCCCGGTTGACAAAATTACAGGTAAAATTACAGCTAATTATGCACCACAATGCCTCTAGATGATGGCATGACATATGATCTCTATCCTTAGTGTCGTCTTTTTCAATTTAAAATGAGCAGTTGAGTCTTGACTTCGTAAAAGGTTGCTGTACAATGAATGATGTTACTATCAGAGACTTCTATATCTGCGACCAGTTGGGGACAAGTTTGTGCATGTTTCAGTACTATCACTGTTTCTTTTCTATAGGTTTTGTTATAGATTCTTCTCATGTCTTCTATTTGGTTAGTCTAAGTAGCTCTTTTGTAATTCTGCAGGTTGTCAGACATTTTTGGGAACGAAATGGCATGGAAGGTGCTATTAATGCCATGAGGAAATTGCCAGATCATTCTGTGGGTATTTATAAGATCTTATCTTCTGTTTTAGGTTTTCTTGAGAACTACCAAAAGCATGTTCTGGGTATCTTGTGTATCTGATTTTTCTGATGGTAATCCAACCATTCTCAGGTGCAAGCAGATGTTATCAGTGTTCTCATGGAGAAAATGGACATAGTCAGCTTGTATTTATTTTCTTGCTTGCTTCCTGTGCTTGTAGGCTTACTAGAAAGCAAGTTGGAGAGGTAATTGTTGTTGAATTTGAACTCTAGTATTGCTAACTTGGAATTATTGCCAATCTAACCTAATTCAGCCGCATGACTCTATAACCAGCAGTTCTAATTAATATTCTACGGGCCTTACGGAAATGTGTAGTGACCTTTATGCTTTTCTCTAACAAAATCACAAGGACAGAACAAGAAGGGTTTGGTTGTTGAAAGAACAACTCATAAAGATGTTCGTTTAATTCTCAATCTGACCTTATGCTATATCTAGGGGAAAAAAAAGTCAATGTATCAACCTGCGTTTCAAATGACAGAAGCTGAAGTTCTCACAATTATGCAACTTTTATTGTAACCTTGTAGAAATGCAAAGGTCTCGTTGGAGATGCTATTGAAGCTTGTCGCAGTATTTGGCCCAGTAATACGGTCAGCTGTTACAGCACCTCCAGCTGTTGGGGTTGACCTTCATGCAGAAAAAAGGTGGCTTTGATAGATGCATCGATTAGTTGTAGTTATTTTGCACCGAGAACTTAGAGCTGAGTGCAATTTGATTATGCAGATTAGAATGCTGCAAACAGTGCTTTAAGCAGCTGCAAAAGATTCAGGAGATTCTGCCATCCCTTATCAGGCAAGCGTCCTGTCTTTCTTCTTTTTCCTGCCCATTAAGCCTATTGTTAATACTGCTAGAAATAAGGTCAGCAGAAAGAAGAAAGTCAAAGCTCAATATAAAAGATTATTAGCTTTAACCAAAAAGGGCACATATACAGCTGTTAGTTAGCTTTGATTTATTTTACACGTGTTACTTAGTCTTGTATATAAATATAAATTAACTTTTAAAAGGTATCTTCATTTATTGAGATTCTCTTGAGTCTTCTTAACTTCTTTCCATTACTTTTTCAATTTTTCCTCTCCACTTTCTTGACGTCCAAACAGAGGAGAACTTGGATTTCAGTACCGGCTTCTAAAAGCCTGAACCATCTGAGTTCATAATTTAGTAATATAGTTATGCTCATTTTCCTGCAGGAGAGGTGGTTTGTTGGCTAAGGGTGCTAATGAGTTGATTCTAGTGCTTCAGGAATCTTAATGGGTGCTCTCACACATACATATGGTGCAAGTGCAAGGGAGGTGGTTTAGCTGATTTTCCGTGGCAAAAGTTTCTATAACACAATGCTTGGTCTGTCACAAGATTTGAATCTGGCTTTGCAAATAACACGAGTCTTAAAGCTTTGATGAAAGCAATTGGTACCTGAATGCTAGTGAGATGTCATTTTGCCCTGACCAGCTCCATTCTCATCAGTATCATCTCTATTCTTTGTTCAAATGAAATTGATATGTACACGAATTATTGTATATTCAATGAAAATGCATTTTCCTGTTTTTTTGGATTGGATTTCTTTCATGAGCGGTAGTGATACTGTTAGTCTTTAAAATGAAAGCAGCTGGGAATTGAATACCTAACAGAAGACAGCATTTTAGTAAGGCGTGCATGTCACTTTTCTTACCAAGTAAATCTACGTAAATTGTCTGTCAATCATAGGCAAAGCTAGGGAGGACAAGAACGTGATCTCAGGGAGGCAAGAGAGAAAAGATTTAACGAAATCAACCTAGAGAAAGAGAGAGCGAGAGAAAGCCTCTCAAAATCCATGTTTTTCTCGTTTCTTCACTAAAAAATTTGTTTTCCTATGGCTTCTCAAAAGCACAGAACATCTGATTCTTAAATAATGATGGTGGGAGCAGTGCCGTTCTCCGTCATGGCACCGCATCAATTTTACGGTTGTTATTTATTTAACATGAAAGGACTTACATTGGGTCTTTAGTTACCGCATCGATTTTACTGATTTCTGTAAGCTTACAATGTTCATAGTCCATACTTCAGAGCATCCAAAGGCAGATGCTTTCCTACCCAAATGCTCGGAATCAACTCACCTTTGTTTGGTTGTCTAACAGAAGGGAAGAAGATATAAGAAATTGATTCTGCAGCGCATGGATTTAGATACCAGAAGTGAGGAATTACTGACTCTAAACAACTCTTTAGAGATCTTTTGCTGCTTGCTAACAATGGCCTGGTACTTTACTCCAAGACAACTCGTGTAATACAAATCTGCGCTGCTTCTCGGAGCCATTGCAACCAAATGTTTGCGAGACCACCATATCTCTACTCTCAACTTCGTCCTCCATTCCTAATCCTTATGTTACACACAATAGTGCTCTCCCTGCCAGTCGCAAATTGATTGGAAAGTTGGCAAAAGCTGGCATGCAGTTCCAAAAATCTTCCAATGTGAGTGAAAGGCTGAAAGGCCAACTAATGCACGTTCCCCTCATTCATCAGAATCATTAGCCGTGACAACGAAAGGTTTTGGTCCACCAAGAAAAACTGCACAAATAACTACTACTCGGCGGGCTGAAATTTCAACAAAGTGAAGAAAGTGAGAGATAACATTGTTGTTGGGTATGGTTCTGTTCATCCTTAACATTCTCAATGGAATCCGTGGTGGCACCCCATGCAATGTCCAAGAAGATACGCTCATGATTAGGACCCAATTGTTGTATGTTCCCATTGTAAGAGCAATTGGACTCACCCACAGTTTTGTTCTCTCAACTCTCTTTTGTTGCTCAATATG
>JANIPN010000002.1:46781526-46797791 GCA_027478595.1 Erythroxylum anguifugum
TGATCATTTAATATTTAGTTGATTATGTAAACTTATAAATTGAGTCATTTATGTTTCATACAAACATGTAAAATTAATTATATTGTCAATTTATTGGGACTCTTTTTTTTATTTCGTCCAGGGCCTATAAAACGATAGGAACGACCCTGCCCCAAAGGAAGTACTTCTGCACGTACCAGTCAACTTCCAGTGCATAGTGTAAACAGTAACATCTAGAGAAACCATACGGTAACAATAGAGTACGGATGAAATTCATAATTTGGAAAAAATGATAGTCAAACGCACTCGAAGGGAAGCACGTCTATATATGCCAGTCTAACTTCTAGTGCATAGTGCATTGACGGAGGAGGGGGAAACACCTCTAGATAGTCCCCCTTCTAATATTTCAAGCCTTTATTTTTATCTTGGGTTAAGGCTAAATTAATCAAATTCCTAATAAATTTAGAAAGTTATTTTTAAAAAGGTTAAATTTTGTTAGGAATGTTTTTCAAGAATTGAATTGTTAAATTAAATTGGTTATCACAAATCAAGAAAAAATTTAAAAGGTTATTATTTATAGTTAGATGAAGTAAGATCTAATTAGTATAATGAGATTATATTAATTATAATAAAACCTTATTTTAAAATTAAATAATTATTTTCTTAATCATATTAAGATTAGTTATTAATTGAATCTTAATTAATATTTTAGAGAATTGTTCTAGAATTCAAAATAGTTGTAGTCAATTACATTAGAATTAGTAATTGATTAGATTCTTTAAAACTAAAAATTATTTTCTTAAGTAATTAAGAAAGGTATTTCTTAATTAAATTATTTATTTCAATTTAATTGAAATGAGTTAAAGTTATTATTTTTTGGAGGTTTATTATTCTATTTTATTTAGAAATTATTTCTTTATTAATTTGGATAATAAGTTCTTTGATTTATTAAAAATTTGCATTTTCTTGAATCAATTTAAAAATATATTCATTTATTAATTAATAAAATGAGTCATCTTTAAAATTTTAAAAATATTTTGTAATTTATTAAATAGTTATTTTATAAGTAATTGAAAAATAATCTCTGAACAAATAAAGTAAAGGATTTTAATTTTTAAATTTAATTTATAAATTAGTTCCCTTTAATATCATAAAATTATTTTTTAATAAAGGAAAAATTATTTCTAATTAGATTAAAAATACTTTTTTAATTGGATTAGAATATCCTGTTAAGTTAAAAAAAAGTTTCCTAATTATAATACGTAAGAAAGTAATTTATTAAAATCTATTTTCAATTAAATTGTTAATACAATCAAAATAACTGAAAATGATTTTCAACTAAAATTGAAAATTGCTTTTAAATAAAATTGAATTTTTATTTGGAATAAGAATTTAATTTATTTAGTAATCAATTTTTCAATTTAATTTAATTACCTAAAGAGTTAGAAATATTATTTTAGATTATAAAGATTATTTTAATAATTAGAATCAAATAAGACTTCGTGTTATATTGATTATTTTTGCATGTTCAATTGCGTGTCTTATATATGATTGATATATTTTATATGCATATTGAATTGCATGTTTATAACTTTATATGTATGGCATTATATATTTAATTTGGGTTTAATAAGATCATTTAAAATTAAATCTTTGACTAAAATATTAAGTACATATTTAAAACATGGTTATTACCTTCTATTGCTATAAGAATAAACCTAAGAAGCACGGATAGGGCAAAATGGAGCCGTGTCTGCATGTCGAACACATATTTGACACGGACATCCACAAAGAGTGCATATATATGCTCCATATTTTTTAGGAGGGACTTATAAAGTACAAAATATGTATAAACTATCAAGATATTGGAAGTCTTGAAACACATCAATCAATATATATTATATTATGAATTCTGAATTTTTTCTTAATTCTAAATTTTATAATATATATATATATATATATGTCGTGTCCGTGTCCACCAAATTTTAGAAGTTGGTGTGTCCCCGTGTCCGTGTCCATGTCGTGTCGCGTGCCTGTGTCCGTGTCTGTGCTTCTTAGGAATAAACTAAGCATCTGTTTATTATTAGACATATTTAGCAAACTCTATGCTACTTTAACTTGAATACATGGGAAATACAATTCATATTTTTAGTTGTTAAAGATATGATAGTACAAAAGGAACTTTTAGCAACTTAAGTTTTGGAAATATAGATCTATTGAGATAGATACAAAAGTTGCTTACATACTCTAATCCAATTATATAGATAACATGCTAAAATTGTTTAGCATTGAAGATATCTGATATTTATAGAGCACTAAAGATATCCATTATTAAATGTATGGTTTAGTGTTTAAGTTCAAGAACATATCATTATTAACCTTTATTTGATAGAAGTAAGTTCTAGTTAAGGTATATTTTATTTAGAACAATATTACTTTAAGTTGAGAAAGTTCCAATGTAGCATCAATTGCTAATTCAAGCTATAATACAATTTTTATTTAGTGTAAATGATTATTTGGATCAAAATTTTCTTTAATAAACTTGACACAGTTCCTTGCATTGTTAAAGTAATAATGTATTGTAGAACATTAGAGTCACTAGGCATACGAAATGAGTTAAAGTCTCATCAAGATCTAAGTATATGTTTAGATAGCTTCTCTTAATTACGATGATAATTGAGATAAAAGTTGTCAGATCTAATTAAGTGCTCATTAGAGAGAATCTTGTAGAATTCTCTCACTAAACCATTGTCCCAATAGTAGCATGATCGCCTTATGATGAAATGTGATAAGTGCTAATTATTTATATTGTTTGCGTGAGTTTGAGAGCATTTTAATAATGTTTAGATGGTTTTTATTATCTTTGGTACTCAATATGGCTTAAATTTATTTACAGACCTTGTTTTATCTCCCTAATAAGAAAAGGAATAAATTTGGGCAAGTTAAAGTCAAGTTCGAGAAGTTTTAGCATGAATTTTGATGAACATTAGTTAAATATGGACCAATGTTTAGAACACGAGTCAAATATAGTCTTGTTTTATGTCTCGCATAGGCTACTATTCCATTATATTTCTTCAACGAGTTGCCATATGAAGACCACAACAGAAACATGAACCTATGTGTATAGCCTTCATATTAGATGCACTATTGAGGAATTTACTAAGCCAACATGGCCTAAACAAAGATCCATATAGGGTACTCATGTTGGCATTACTTTTTACATAAATTAGGATTTGTTGCATATGTGAGAAACATAGGAACAATAAGGATATGTGTTATACTCATGTTAGGTGAAATGTTTTGAATTTTTAGTTTTGTTTAAATAAAATAGAGCTTTTGGAATTAAAATAAAAGAGATAGAAGAGTAGTCAAAAAGAGCCAAATTAAAGCATATTGACTCGAGAACAAAGCAACTTTAGGGAGCATGAAAGGGAATCCATTAAGATTCAACCAAAAACTTCAAAATTTTAAGACAAATAAGGATTTTTTTGTCTTGTTTTCTTTATTGATTATTGTTGGTTTCTTTTATCTTAGCATAATTAAATCAGGATGGATATAATTGAGAATAAACCTTAAAATTATTAGTTTATGTTGATATTTTG
Source organism: Erythroxylum anguifugum (assembly GCA_027478595.1). Taxonomy (NCBI): domain Eukaryota; kingdom Viridiplantae; phylum Streptophyta; class Magnoliopsida; order Malpighiales; family Erythroxylaceae; genus Erythroxylum; species Erythroxylum anguifugum. Next base: position 46,785,108 of record JANIPN010000002.1, read on the forward strand.
ATTTAATGAAAGATTCAAGTTTTATTACAAATTATTCATGATTAATGATATTGATTGGCTAGAAAAATATGGTAGCTTTTTTTATCCAATTTTGGAATTCATATATAGATAATGAGAAATCATATGTATGAATAAATCGTGGTATGCATAATAAGAATTGCATAGGATCCTAGAGATAGGATTACATAAAACTTTTGAATTAGAGTCAAATCTATCAAGAGAATTCATCGAACAAGTTAATTCATTTTTAGAAATTTTAACTAGAAAGAGATTTCAATGAATCAACTTAAGGATATGGAATTTATCTCTTAAGAAAGAATATGGTTATAACTTTGAAAATTCTATAAGTCCAAGAAACTAAGGTTAATCATTTAATCAAGATATATTCAAGCATATAAAAGTTCTAGAAGAATTCAATATCTTTTATTTATCTATTAGTTGCTTCAATTTTGTTTATTTTTTGTTAATATTTTCTTTTGATTCAATTATTTGTTTTGATAGATTAGATAATAGAAATAAGGTTAGAATTAGTATGATGTATGTTAGTCATACATTACTTTTAGCATTATTTCTATAAATATTGCTTATATTTTGGATAAATTTGGAGGATTTGGTACTTAATATTAAAATTATTTTATTTCAAGTCTTTTTCGCACCAATTTAAGGAAAAAGAGCAAAATTAGAGAATAATTGGACTAACTTGGAGCAAGTTTGGAAGATTTGGAGAAGGGCTTTTAAACATGGAACCTATACGCTATCATGCTAGGATTATGTTGCAAAGAGGTTACTTCAATTTCTTCCTCATAACCCGATATACTCCTGTGTTACTCCCTAGAGTGTGAAACACATAACCTTATGCGTCTCCATCTAGGTCTCATATCAATGTGAAAGATTTTTAGATAATTATAAGCACAACACAACGTATTACATATATTCCCATTTTAGGATCGTATAGCTCATTAAAAAGCTAAGGTTTCAAATTTAAGGAAAAGATGGCAGAAAAAGAGAGCCTTTTTGGCTAAGAAATATTGGAAAAGCAATGGAAAGTCAACTAGAAGCTAGTATACATTTTTTGTTGATATTACATTACTCTTAGAAGTTAGACAAGATTTTAACAAATATTTATTAAAGATTCAAGATTGAAGAACAATGATCTTTTTATCTTTATTTTTGTTACTCTTTGTTTAATTATAAACTAATTAAGACATATATTTAGGTACGATGCATCCTTATATGTAATATATTTTGATTGGTTCTTTGATTTGATAAATATTTTATATTCTTATGATTTATCCATATTTTTATAACTAATTAAATTGAAAGAGTGAAAGCAAAACATTCAATTATTAGATTTAAGCATCAAGATTTGAGAGATAAGATGTGTGGTTAGATTACACTATGGATAACTATTCGAAAGAAAGTTGCAAGATCTTCCTAGGTTAGGGTAAAACCTATCAAGAGAGTTCATAAAACAAATTAATGCATTATTAAGTTGTCTTGATTTGAAAGAGATTTTAGTTAGTTAATCTAAAGAATAGAGGTTGTATGTCTCGAGGCAAAATATAATTTAAGCTAATAATTCTTACTAGTCAAGAAACTAGAATCATTCAATAAGTCATAGTGAAATTGAATATAGTAAAGTCCTAGGAAAAGCTCACTATAGATTGTTTTATTCTAGATCATTGCTTTATTTTTGCATTTAGATTATTTATTTTTTCTTATTCAATCTATCGTAACCATTGTTATAGCTTATTAAGTTTTTAGATAGTTGTTAATTAGCCAAATAGTACATATAATATTAACTCATGCTTACCTATTATATCTTCAAATACATTGTACACGTATGGATAAAATATGCATAGTTCACATATCAAGTTTTTGGCTTCATTTTTTGGGGTAATAAGCGTTAATAGTGAAAAATTTGCAAATTGATTAGACTAGGATTTTTATTTTGTTTTATTTCAGTTTCTTTATTACTTGTTGAATTTTATTTATTCTTTCTCCTTTGCAGGCCACTTCTTATATGTGCTAGTCTAGTAACCTTAAGAATCTTATTGAGTCAGACCCTAAGGTCGAAAGGACATTACACATAAAAGAAGAGTTTAGAAGATAATAAAATTTGAGGAGGCAAAGGTGGCCATAAAGAACATGAGGTTACTAAAAAAATTATGTACACCAAATTCCTAAGGCATCAGCTCAGGCATCTCAAGGCCTACAATGTCGAAGCTATTAACTCTGAGCAAAAGCCCTTTCTTTTGTCTATGGTGTAGTAGATCATTTAAAGGATCGCCATTCGAAGACCCTATTACCACCTGTCTATATTTTTTAAGTACTTTGATACATTGAAGTTCAATGGTGTCTACCCCAATGCCATTAAGCTCAGACTATTTTCTTTCTCTTTGAAGGATAATGTTCTAGCATGGTTATTAAACTTATCAGTATGATCAATCATCATATGGGATTAACTCTCTTATGCTTTCTTGATTATAGTTACAGACCCTATCAGTACGATCAATCACCAAATAGGATCAACTCTTTTATACTTTCTTGTCTAAGTACCCTCCCTCAAGCAATACTATATAGATAAGGAACTAGATCACCACTTTTGCCTACAGGAAAGGCGAGTCTTTATATGAGGCTTGGGAGAGGTATATGGAGCTTTTAAGGTTATGTCCACGTCATAGATTGGATAAGTGGTTGATAGTCCAAAACTTTTACAACGATATGACCTAAAATATTAAGACTTTTGTAGATGCAACTGTTGGTGGAGCTCTAATGAATAAGACTATAGATTAAGTATACAGTTGCATATAGTAAATGGCACTAAACCATTATCAATGGTCAAGTGAGAGAGTGAACCGTTTATCAAAACCCTCAAAATTAATCTTCAATTCCTTGAACTATTGTAGTAGTCACAAAACTAAGTCGAATTATAAGGCAACTAAATATTAGTTTCTTCATTTAAATTGATAAAGAAAAATGAGGTTATGATTAATTAACTAATAAACTAAAATTAGCAAGAAACAAAATGAATCAACTTACTATAAAAGTGAGAAATTCAATTTTAGCTAACTTTAATCGAGATAAGAATCTCATTTAATTATAACTATGATCATTAGTTTAAAAAGATTAAATTTTCATAACTCAAGCATTTATTATGAAACCTATCATGATAGCCATAATAAGTCTCAATTTTATTTTTTAAAAAAGTTCAAATATTCCTAAATTAATTGAATCAAACATGGCATTCAAATCAAAACCTACCATTAATTGATTGGGTATAATATCATTTCATATCAATTAAATGTTGGTAATAACCTTAATGAAAGAGAATAAGCTTTAAGTTAAATAATTGAGATAACTATAACTTTTCAATTTAGTTTTCTTATTCTTATAAGTTAAATATGAAAATATATAAATAACCTACTTATTATTTGTACCAATCATTTATGATAATTACAAAGTAGTAAGCTCATGAATAGCAATACAATAATAAATACTAAATTAATTTTTTAGATCAATTAATATTAGTTACTCAATAAATAAAAGAACAAGAAATAAGAAATATTTGAATTAAACTAAAGTTTAGGTTTAGAACAAAACCTTTTAAACTTACAAATTCATTTTTAATTCCCCTTGAATCAAACCATTCAGATTTTGCCACTCATGGCTATCAGTCCATGCCAAAAAAAGAAGAAAGAAGATAAAAAATTAAGAATAAGCATATTCTTCACTCTCAAAAACCATATTTTATAAATATATATGAGATAATGATTAGAACAAGTCAAAATCCTTATATAATAGGGATGAAAAAAAAGGTTCCTAATTAAACTAAACTTTCTAAAGTGAGTTTGACTTTAAACATGATCTCGTCTTATTATATTCAACAATCTGGAGTCTTTTGCTCCATCTTCCTAAAGTTGGTGACTTTAACAAATGATGCTTTGATTAGATATTTCAAAACAAATTTGGTTCAATCTCTACTTACCACCTCTTAAAATAAAATAAATATCAATTTTATCAAATTGAGCACCAAAATCACCCAAAATAAAAGAGATGCGTCTAATTAATATGATCTAATCATATCTTATTAGAGAGTCACTCCTAAGAATGTTTTGGTATGATTTAAATATCTTGAATCTTTTGGCTACTAGGACAAACACTTCATCTCAAAAGTTTGACCATATGAATATTAACTCTCTTTGTACTACTATTGCGCTTTATTACATTTGTAGATCTCGAGGGAATTTAACTATAGGTTTTCGATTGGGAATCAATGTTTACATGATTCTACTCTTAAAAAATTTAACTTCATCAATAATCCCAACTAAAAGAACAACCTTTTCTCTATTAGTTATAACCTTGATTAGAGGAACCATCTACACCTCTCCTATGAGCATAGGTTCAACCTTTCAACTTAGAACAATAAATAACCACCTATTTTTTTAACCTAGATTTTTTAATACCCCACTCCTTAGAAACCTAACCTAGAATCCATCCTAAAGAACTTCCTAACTAAAGAGGACTTTAAGGAGAATATTAGGAAGCTAAGCTCTAATATGGACTTTATAGCTACCCGCAATAAGATGTTAGAAGCCTAGTTAACTCAACTTCCTAAAAGACCTAAAAATCCTAAATATTGAGAAGTTGTAAGTTATTATAGAGCATTAAGAAGAGGGAGGTTAGGGATAGATATAATAATGAGAAAGGGAAACCAAGTGAGTAACGTGATATTAGGGAAGAGAAATATGAAGAGAAAGAGGAACCCAAATATGTTCTCCCTACACCTTATAAGTTGTATATACCCTTTCTATAACTAAAGCAAGACTAAGTAAGCAGCGCGAAAAATTTTTAGAGGTTCCTCAAAAGTTATACATTAATATCCTGTTTACTAATGCTTTCAAAGAAATGCCCTCTTATGCTAAAATTTTGAAGGAGATATTATCTAATAAAAGAAAGCTCAAGTTATAAATGTGTCTTTAATGGAGATGTGTAATATTATAATTTAAAACAAGTTACCTCCTAAACTTAAGGATCCTATCAGTTTCTCTATACCTTATCTTATTGGCAATATGAGCTTTAACCTTTATGTGATTTAGGGAGAAGTGTCAAACTCTTACCTTTATCTATTTACAAGAAGCTTAGGATGAGAGATCTAAAGCCTACCACAATCATCTTACAGTTGGCAGACCAGTCTATCAAATCTTCAATAGATATATCAAAGAATGTACTTATTAAGATTGATAAGTTTTTGTTATTTATTTTGATTTTGTTGTTTTGGAGATAGAGGGGGATACTTAAATCCCCATCATCCTAAAAGGCCTTTCCTAGCCACAGTTGGAGCCATTATTGATGTGAAGAATGAAAAGCTCTTTTTGAGTATTGGTGATAAGAAGGCTGAGTTTAATTTACTTAATGACGTTAAATATCCTTCTCTTAGAATTTTTTTTCATATGACTGACATGACAGACCATTATTGAGAGAGGAGTTAGTTAAGCATGAATTAAACAACCCATTTCAAGAATGCTTGGTGAAAGATAATTCCCCATCCAATGAGAGTGAAGAGAAGACTCCATATTTAGAACTTAAACTTCTTCCTTATGCTCTTAGGTATAAGTTCCCTAGACCTAACTTCATATATCCTATGAATGTAAATGCAATCCTAAGTGAAATTGATCAAAATAAGGTATAAATTAAGATTTGTGATTTATTATAATTTATACGTTAATCATTTTATAGAATTAAAGTGATGTTGGTGTTTGGGAAATCAAAATATAAAAAAGTTTCGTAATTATTCCACTACGGTCAGGATTGAATCTTGTCTCAATTTCCTAACTGCCCCTAAATTGGAAAAATTAAGATTATGTGAACTATAAGCAATTATGCAATAGGAGTAGTGTTGGAGAAAAGAAAGGATAAGGAGGTGTATACCATTTATTATGCAATTTGTAAATTGGATGAAGCCTATGTTAATTGTGCTACCACCAAGAAGGAGCTATTGATAATGGTGTTTGTCACTAAGAAATTCAAGTCATATTTGGTAGGGATGAAGATTTTTTTTACACATATTATTCCATCATCGAAGATCTCTCAAACAAGAAAGAAACCAAGTCAGTATTGATCAGATGGATCCTTCTCCTTTAAAAGTTTAAATTGGAGATTCGGGATAAGAAAGGGAAAAAAAACTTGGTATCTAACCATCTTTCTAGATTAAGGCAAGAGCAAGATGAGAATAGATTCAATAAGATAATGATAAATGATTGCTTTTTGGATGATCAATTATTTTCCTTCTTAAAAATTAAAGTTCTATGGTACATATATTTCATGAATTTCCTTGCTTATGGAATCTTACCATCTAACTTGAGCTACCAATAAAAGTAGTTCTTCTCGAGCATTAAATACTATTATTATATGGACCCTGTTTTATTTAAGTAGTGTGTCAATAAAATTTTTAGAACGTATGTACCCAATGATAAAATGTAGAATATATTCTTTTACTTCCATGTTTTTTATTATGGTGGTCATGCTAGTTCCTAAAAAATAGCCACCAAGATTGTCCATGTGAGTTGTTATTAGCCTTCCCTCTTTAAGGATGCTCATAGGTATGTAACAATATGTGACTAGTGCCAAAGTACTAGGAATATTTTGAAAAGGAATATGATGCATCTCAATAACATCCTAAAGGTTGAGATATTTAACATTTGGGGATAAATTTCGTGTGCCTCTTTTTATCATCATATGGTAACAAGTATATTCTTATGGCAATGGATTACTTGTACACAAGGGTAGAAGCTATGGCATCACTAACTCATAATGATAAGGTGGTAGTAAAGCTCTTCAAGAAAGTGATTTTTTTTAGGATTGTTTCTTCTAGAGCTATAATAAGTGATAGGGGCACACATTTTACCAAACATTAATGTGAAGCCCTTTTAAGAAAGTATAAAGTGACTTATAAGAAGATTACCTTCAGATATCACCCTTAAACTAGCGGCCAAGTGGAGGTTACTAATCAGGAAATCAAGAGTATCTTTAAAAAGGCAGTCATTAGATTAAGGAAAGATTGGCAATGAAGTTGGATGAAGCCTTATAGGACTATCATATAACTTTTAAGACTCTGACAGGAATAACACCATTTAAGATGATCTATGGGAAATTTTTTCAACTTTTGATCTAATTAGAGCATAAATCTTATTAGACAATTATAGTCTTTAACTTCAATTGAAAGGCTGCAAGTAAACGACGATTACTCCAACTCTATAAGCTTGATAAATTGAGGTTAGATGCCAATGAGAATGCCAAGATCTATAAGGAGTTTCATAAAAAGATCTTCCATATAAAGTTTGATAAAGGAGATTAGGTACTTTTGTTTAACTCTTAATTGAAAATTTTTACAGGTATATTGAAGCCAAGGATGTATGAACCATTATAAGCGTTAAAATTCTTTCTTTATAAAGTCGTAGAGGCATAGAGTGAGAAGACAAAAGCCTTCAAGGGGAATAGGCATCGACTAAAACCCTAAGTAGCAAGAAATTTAATAAGAAAGGAGTTATATACATACTTTCTTATCCTTCCATAGATCCTAAGTAAGGATAAAAGGAGCCAAACCTATGACATAAAATAAGCACTTGTTAGGAGGCAACCTAACACTTATTTACTTCTTATGTTCCAAACTTTAGTTTTTTAAGTTGTTTTACTTAATAGTTATTCATTTTCCTTAGTATCATTGTCATTTCTTAATCTTATTTTGTTGAATTTTGGTTAAAATCTCATGCTAAGTATTTGGAATTGGTGTATGTTTAGTTTTGTAGTTTTTTAGGCCAATATAAGTACTTTATTGGCATCTAAGTACTTAAACTTTTAATTAATCATGAATTACTGATGGATAAAGGAAAACTGTTAAATAAGTTGATGTTAATTAAAAATGATCAACTATGGTTATTTCTATATTGTTTCTTTTTTCCTTGTGATAGGATGGTGTCTACATTGTTTATAGATCTAGAAATTACGCAAAAAGTTGGGTCATCTTTCATAAATTTCCTCGTCTACGATCTGTAATTTCCTATTAATAAGGTTGCTATAATCTAACTTTTTATTCTCTAATTGTGAGAAAAGCTCTATACCTGCTACATAAAATCTTGTTTACTCAAGACTAATTAGATTATTGATCTATAGAAAAACTTCCCAAATTTTGAGAACTTTAGGACATGTAGATGCTTAAAATGTTGATTCCCTTTATCCTAGCCAAAACTCACAAAAAAATTTTACGTAAATATATAGTATAGTTAAAGGTTCAACAATTGACAATGATTGTAAGGTAGAATAAGGTTCAAAAGAGATGGCTTGTGTTCTCAATCAACATGTGGATTATAGACTAAACATGTGAATATATTTTTAAAGGAGTTATATCATTTTTGTGATAGATTTGTTGATCACAATAAATTAATACTTGAAAAATATTAATTGGTTAGATGCTGAAGTTTAAAACTATTTTTTTCATTGTGTTTAATGAAAAGTATTAGTTCGTTAGACACTCAAGTATTGATCGAAAAATTCTGGTAGGCTTTTGATTGCTTCTAAATGTAGGCCATAAACATATTATATTCACACTGAATATTAAAATTTCATCTCTAATTAACTTCTTTGCATTCTTCTCAATTGAAACCATTGCACACCAGGCACATGTAGTAATGAATCACGTACACCCATGAGGGGTATTATAATCATTATACTTTAAATAACTACCAAAGGTAGTTAAGGTTTAGAATTTAAAAACCAAAGAACAAAAAGATAAGAGTAATCTTTTTAACAAAAACCTCTATATAAGGAGATCTGCAGAAAAGTTTTCTTTAACCGGTGGAACTACAACAATAATCCAAGTATTTGATTTTGTTTTTTATATGCGTATGCATAGATCCTGTTTAACATGATCTTTGCGATTATGTTCTGTCTTGTTTAAATCTTCATTGGTATCAGAGCAGGTAATTTTTTATGTTATATGCATGCTAAATCCAAGATGTCATAAATCTGTGTTGTATTTTGGCTATTGATGATTTGTGAATAATGATATGAATATCTACAAATATTATGATTGTTGATATGATATTTCTTGCTATATCATACATCTGTTTTACGCTCCTATTTTTTACTCATTTTGTTTCCAATAATCCAAAAGCCTAGAATTGTCGGTCTTCTTTCTTGAGTGTTAGAAAGATGATTGTTGAAAGAATTAAACGGTTAAAAAAAGAAGCACAACTACCCATATATTTAGTATAGCAGGGAACTCTTTCAGATTTAAGTGCAGTGTTTATAGCACATCACTGATACACACCATACCTACATTTTTTGTTTTTCTTTCTTTCTTCTGGGTGTACTTGGCCAAAAGAGAAAAGATGGTCTTTAAAAAAGAAAACATTGTTTTTTTTCATTTCTTCTCTCTCTAAGTTAGAAGAGAAAAGATTTTTAAAAAAAGAGAGAAAACGAAATGCAGAGAAGAGGAGGAAGAAGACCTCTCTTGTTCCTCCTCTACAACCAAGAGGCACGTGGCCTTTCAAAAATTACATTGTTAAATAAACAAGTATAATAAGACAGAGGCTTAATAAATGGGTTTTTGTTTGGATATATATGTCATAACAATCTAGAATGGGTTAAGGCTTTGGGCTTTGAGATCCAACATAACAAGCTTCTGATAGTTTTGGGTTATTTGTTTTAATTTCATAGACCATATATTGAAGGTACAAACAAACTCTTCTACGGATGTGTTCCTAGTGTCTTTTAAACCCCTGACATCTCTTACCATATCACCCAATATCCTAAAGGTTTCTCTATCTATATGAAGTTCACTAATGTAGGCATTATCACAATCTATGGTCAATCTAAACATCCATCTCATTCTATCAATCCTTTTTTCTTCCTTTGTTTTAATTTCATGGACCTTATATTGAAAGTATAAACAATACATAACATAATGGATAGCAAATAAGAAAACCATCATATTATTTGGTGTTTGTTGAAGTATCAAAATTTGTTTAGTTTGTGGCATCGTTCACTAGTAGGGGGCAAGCCATGTTAATCTACATTAAAATTTTCAGAAAATAATAGTCCAACATATAGATAGGGCATGTTGAAAAGCTAGGTAATAGCGGTGGAAAAAAGATAAAACAATAAACAAAGGTAATAGAGAAATATGATCAAAAAGAAGATCAGTTCCTATGCATACTTCAATCCAAATAGCTTATGTACTTCAAGTTCCCAACCTTGATAAAAATATATCAAGTTTTGGTCTATTGATTAATAAAGGATATGAATGAACTTTGCTAGTGGTGAATGAGTGATAATCGATATTAAAGGAGCTCAAATTGATGAGAATTTGCATGTAGAACAAACTTTGTTAAGCATATCCATAGATAAAGAGACATTAGAGTATACAGGTTAATTAACCACTTATTGGGAAGTTTTGTTTTGCAACCTCTGAGACATGAAATTACTTGCAGCAGTCTACAGTGTAAGAATACTAAAGAAGATATCTACAGTAACTTATCATTAAGCACTTTGTTGTTATAGTAGCTATGCTCAGTGTACTTGTAAGTATGCCAAAGAATTCTATGACACTATAGTAGGTAGCCATTGATGCACTTGTCCAAATACCTATTGTTTCTTTCCTCCATCAATGAGAACTCCTAATTAACTTACTGCACATGTGTGCAGGGTGTTATCTGCTCAGGATTAGCTTACTACATTCAGGGGTAATAATAAAGGATAGAGGCCCTGTATTTGTTATAGCTTTTAGTCCCCTATGTATGGATATTGTCGCTATCACGAGCTCATTCATTTTAAATGAGCAAATGTACCTAGGCAGGTAAAAAGAGACTTCTCATTGGCAACCTAACGACACAACATATTCATACCCAAGAGAGCTAATACTGGTCTATAATTTTATAAGGTACTTAGTGCTAGTGTCATAGTCGCAGGCCTCTATCTTGTTGTTTGGGGTAAAAGCATGGACTACAAATGCCAAGCTCATACAACCAACAAGCAAATAATACATGTTAAGCAAACAATAGATGCAAGTAGGTATATTTTCCAATCATATAATTAGGACTGACCCCCTATTAAATTCTCCTGGAAGTGTATAATAGCACAAAGGTATCAAGAATACATAATCATCACTACTTCCCACATAAATAAGTCCTCTTCACTATTCTCTAATATCTACAGGTTAATCTTTTAGGAAGCAAACGGAATTTCATTAATTGCTAGTATAACAGATAAAAGGGACAAGTACTGAAATCTCACATAAGGAAGGAAAATTGTCTTTGTAGTTAAAGTGTTGGTTTTTGATAAATGATTCACCATGTAATGCTAACTCATCTTACTATTCACATAACTTGTGCATAAATGGCCAATATCACACATATTTTCTACAATTTGAGCATTGTTTTCAAAAAGGCTCTATCAGGCAACTTTAAGAAGACTGGATGATATAATTTAAAAACATCCCCCCTAAAATATATCCAATTTGTAATTATTAACCATTTCAAAAGGTATATGCTTCCTCAGCAAGGGAACATGAAGAGCATTTACCAGTTATTTTACCTATCTAATCTCATTATCATATAAAGATAGGCAAAAGGCCCTCATTACCTGCCTTTCCTATGCAAAAATGTAAAACAAAATATGATCTTCCCCCTCTTTCTTCCATTCTACATCCCTATCTTCCTATTCTTTAATCTCTCAAACAAAAGTAAGATCGAAACTCACTCTCTTGCGGCCATATGAAATAGGGAAGAGAAATAGCTCTCAAAAACTAATAAAAGTTCTACACACCTCCTGATTGCCCAGCCAAACAAATATCAAATATACTAGGTAAACAAAGCAAAGTTTATGAGTGAATCTGACTCAAAACTGTGTAGGGATTACTTCCTTTTGTTGCTCCTCCTATCTAGAAGGTTAAGTAGCATGAGAGTTCAACTATAATGAATATGTCCAACTATCTCACCATTTCATTCAAAGCACATTATTGTGCATGTACGTGTGTGAACGACATATGCAAATGTATGTTTCAGGAGATAAGTTTGTAATGTTTTCTCAAGGAGTTAAGTCACAGGATGTCCACTAGTATAGTGAACTAAGCATAGACAATCCTAAGTACATCATAAAGTGCAGTTGACCGCGCGTCGTTTCGCTAGTCAAAATTAAAATAACTAGACTACTACTATAGAGTGGTGAGTCTAGGTCGATCCCACAGAGAGTGTGCGTAAAGTTTATGAAATGAAAATAATCGGTGTTTACGGAAGGGGGGTTTTGGATTTTTGAAAGGAACAATAAAAATAAAACTAACTAATAAAAATAAAGAAAAGAAAAATGTGCAAAAATAATAAAAACGGTGAATTTAGTAGGGACCCGATTCTTCGGTTCAATCTCAACCTAGACCCTAATTAAGCATATTTTATTAATTTGTTGTTCTTTAACCTCTCCTAGAAACTATTAATCGTAGGTTAAAAATTAACCCGAGTTTTTCCTTAGGTTTTGTTTAATTAAGATACGATCGTTAATTAAACCTAACCACCTAACAACCTGGGATACGATCTTTAGATTTAATTAGACATTCGCATTATGAATTAGGAAAACCGATTAATCAAGGCAATAACTACATACGATGCATCATTTAACCTAGGTCATGTTATC
>JANIPN010000002.1:46864035-46874960 GCA_027478595.1 Erythroxylum anguifugum
GTCCAGCTTGTGTCCGTTAGACGGACATTAGTGTCCGTTTAACGGACACATTCGGGTGAGTTAAAGGGTGCCTGTTTTAGGCGTGTCCGTCAAACGGACATCAGTGTCCGTTTAACGGACACATTCGGGTAAGATTGGTTAATTGTCCCGAATCTGTCCATTTAACGGACACCCGTGTCCATTTAGCGGACATGTTCTGAAGTCGTGTCCGTCGAACGGACATTAGTGTCCGTTTAACGGACACATTCGGGTCAGTTTGGCATTTCGCCCAGTGTTTGTCCGTTAAGCGGACAATGGTGTCCGTTTAACGGACACATTTGGGAGAAATTGGGGTTTTTGTCCAGCGTGTGTCCGTTTAACGGACAGGTGAGTTCGTTTAACGGACACATTCGGGAAAGTTAGTGTGCTTGTCTAGAGCGTGTCTGTTTAACGAACACTCTCGGGTAAATTTGGGCATTTAGCTCATTCGATGTCCGTTTAATGGACATCCCTAAAATTTGTTATTTTTGTTGTTTTCAAATGTCTTTCGTATTAATTTGGTGTTTAGGGTTTGTCGGGATAACCCTATAAGGTTTCCGCTCGCGTCTTCGGTCTTCGATTTGGATCGTTGGGCTTCGGAAACGGGGTTCGACCCCTGAGGTCGGGCTTCGGGAACGGGGCCCAACAGAAGGGGTATATACGATCGAGTTCGTCATCTTGGGGAGCACCTGTTATATTAGTTAAGAAGAAGGATGGAACATGACGAATGTGTATTGATTATCGGAGACTCAACAAGGTGACTGTTAATAACAAGTATCCTCTACCCCGAATTGATGATCTGTTTGACCAGCTGCAGGGAGCAAGCGTCTTTTCCAAAATTGATCTCAGGTCAGGCTATCATCAGCTCAAAATTAAGGAGTCTGATGTAAATAAGACGACCTTCAGGACACGGTATAGGCATTATGAGTTCTTAGTCATGCCATTTGGTTTGACCAATGCTTAAGCTGCTTTCATGGATCTTATGAATAGGGTCTTCAAGGAGTATCTGGATCAGTTTGTCATAGTATTTATATATGACATTCTAGTTTATTCCAAGAGCAAAGAAGAACATGAGAAACATCTCATAGTAATGTTGCAGACACTAAGGGAGAAGGAGCTTTATGCTAAGTTCAGCAAGTGTGAATTTTGGCTTCACAAGGTGATATTCCTTGGACATGTGATTTTGAAAGATGGGGTATATGTTGATCCGAGGAAGGTTGAAGCAGTGGTGAAGTGGCATGCACCCAAGACAGTGACAGAGGTGAGGAGTTTTCTAGGTCTGGTAGGTTATTATAGGAGGTTTGTGGAAGGATTTTTTATGATAGCTGCTCCACCAACCCGGTTATTGAGGAAGAATCAGAAGTTTATCTGGAGTGATGAATTCCAGAAGAGTTTTAAGGAACTTAAGCACAGATTGACAAGTTTTCCAATTCTGACCTTGCCCATAGGAGATAAGGTTTATACAGTTTACAGTGATGCTTCGAGAAAGGGTTTGGGTTGTGTGTTAATGCAGGGAGACAGGGTGATAGCCTATGCTTCACGGCAACTGAAGCCTTATGAGTTGAATTATGCGACTCATGATTTGAAATTAGCAGCGGTAATTTTTGCCCTAAAAAATTGGAGACATTATCTGTATAGAGTTCAGACGAAGATTTTTACAGATCATAAAAGTCTCAATATTTGTTGAGCCAAAAGGAACTGAATTTGAGACAGAGAAGATGGTTAAAGCTAATTAAAGATTATGATTTATTGATTGAGTATCATTCATGAAAGGTAAATGTAGTAGCAGATGCCTTGAGTAGGAAATCATCAATAGCCCATGTTTAAACAGTTTATTTGCCTTTATTGGAAGAGACGGCTAAGATTAGGATAAGTTTGAAACAGGAGGAACCTGAGTGTATTGTTGCTACTTTCAGAGTGAAACCGATACTTAGAGAGAAGGTTAGGGAGTTACAAGCACAGGGCGTAGAATAAGCAAGCTCCAAGAAGAAATTTAGAATGGCAAGAAATCTAAAGTGGTAGTGAGGGATGATGGGAGCAGCATCTAGTTCAAAACCGACAACGCGACGTGTCAATCAGCTTAAGACCACAGTTCAGACGTTGATGGAGGTAATAAATAAGCTTAGAAATGATATGGAGGAAATGAGAACAAAGGATACAGACTCACATCAGCCACACTCACCAAGATAATAGGATCGTTGTTGTCATAAATTTAGTTTTCAGTTATGTACTATTTAATGTTTAAATTTGCAGTTAACAATGGAGCATTTTTCCTTTTTATAATCATTTAACTTTTTTCTATAAACAAATTATATGGGTTCAAAACTCCTAAACTTATGTAACGATAATTTATAATTGTTCAAATTGGAATCAAATTTAATGACCAGATTTTCAAAAAATTGTCATCCAACTAGACATTAACAGAGATTTACAGATGACCTCAGCGATCTAATAGGTACCACCTTTAAATTAAGCAATCAAGGGTATATTTGATTAAGAGCTGAAATTACCGATGGTATGAGTTACCGTTGGTGTTGATGTTGTAATTTTCCGACGGAACCGTCGGAATATATCGCAACTTTCTCCGACGAAACTGTCGAGACATAAAGCAACGCTCTCCGACGGTTCCGTCGGAAATTCTTTCTATTCTCTCTGACGGTTCCGTCGGAGAGATCCTCCTTACTATACCAACGCTTTTCTTTTTCGGTCGGTAACATCTTACCGACCGTATTATCTTACCGTCGGTAATCAATACCGACCGTGTCGATACTAACGTCAGCCTCCGTCGCACTATTATATCGGTAAATGAGATTCCCGACAGAATCTCCGTGCTTTCCGTCGGAAAATTCCGTCAGTAATCCTTTTTTTCTAGTAGTGATATGACTAGTTGTTAATCATATTGATTAGTTATTGAAGATAAATAATAAAATAGTTATCGAGAAACTAAAAAGTCAAGCCAAATAGTTGGTTTGTTGAAGACATGTCATATCAAATTGTTTCCTCTTTATCTCTGTTGAGTTTGTTATGTTGGTGATGCTAACCCTTCATCAGCACCTCCGAAGATCTGATTCAAGAACATGGCTAAGCGAACCCCACCTTGAGCAATGCGTTTCATCACTATTGGCATTCTTGAATCGAAGTATTCGTCTGTCATCGTCACACAATAATATCATTAGACATTCAAGGCTACAATTTACTTGTTTCTGTGCGACTTTAGGTGTTTGGTGTCACAAGTTGCAATCCATTAACTGATGTTATAATTACTTCTCGTTTAGTTATTAACAAAATCAAAGCTTCTTTTATGGTTAGAATTTTAAGCATTTCAGGTTAAAAGAAAAATGTCACAGCTTCAAGGATTTCCCTTGTAATTATTTTCAGCCCCCATTGATCAAATTTCAACGTAAAAATCTGACCAAATCACATTAATTGCTAATGTTCTCACTAATAGCTTGAGACCTTATTTAATTATTCCGGGTCTTGAATGACATGCAATGAAGGTAGTTGAATCCCTAACTTTTTTATTTTCAAAGTCAACAGAAAACCAAGCTTGTTTTGATTGGTTTCTGAAGTTAGTTAGCAGTTGGTAGGGTTCAATTATATACCTGCAAGGGTTGCACCTTCGTTGACTCCTTTGTAAGCCCATTTGCAAGCAATGCTTATACTCTCTGCTGCATACCTGTAAATGCACATATACTCTAATCAGTACACAAGAGTCCTTAATTATAAAGTCATCTCCACCATAGTAGTCGTGGGCACGATAGAAAGAACTTACTTGGTTGGACATGAAAGCAAATTATCACAATCCTTCCATGATGATACATCATCATACCATATTCCCTGTAGCAGTAAAGTAGTACTTGACCATGAGTATGTGGCAATCCAATTCCACTTGTATACGTATGATAGGCTCCGTTGTCCATAGTTGAAAGTAATCAATAACGTGTACATACAAGCAAGGATAGGTAGGTAGGTCGTTAGCTAGCTTAATTTAATGCTTTTAGGTGGTCTTACGTCAGTGAAATTTCCCTCTATTGCTTGCTGGAGGAGGTCCATGTCATTTTCATAGTAATCTTTTAGAGCTGTTAGGATAATTTCCCTGTCCCAAACCTGTAAAATTTTGCAGGAAAATATCATCATGAAGACATAGTATGCGTGCATATACTAGAGTTTTGATAGCAATTAATTGCCATAACATTCTTTCCTTTTTTTTCTTTAATTGAATGTGACCAATATTATAGGGTCAAAAACAAAAATGGTCGCATCCTTGGGTAGCCAATACTCACATGGTGAAGGTTAGACTTGTGCCTGAACCAGCGCAATTCAATGGTATTCCCTCCTTCATCACTAGTGAACCCAACATGCATTGGCTGAAGGAGGAAGAACAACGTATGTATATAAATAAATAAACGCATATATGCAATAGGAACACTTGAGGTTTGGCATACACCATCTACCTGATGAATATCTCCCATGAAGTGCGACAAGAACATCAAGGCTTCTGTTAAATTATCTGCAACAAATACAAATGAATAATACATATAGACCACAACTATATGTTCCCCTGTTGTCTCAAAAATTCGACTTCATATGACATACCTGGATAATAAACAAGCAAAGCTTTGCTTGTCGATATTAATAGAATTAGTTTTTGACCTGGGATGTGATTCACACATCGTTCAATATCAAGCTTTTCTTTTTTTCATTTTTTGGGTTACCAGGACAATATATTCGGTAGGAAAAACAATTCTATTTCATGTAAGATCGATTTTACTGAAGATTACCAGAGATTAGAAACAATTGTAAGTCACAGAAAAAAGAGACACGAGCTTCCTTACATCTGCGATCTGTAGATCCCTCCCTGTAGTGTAAAAGCTGAGAAGTAAAATTTTGGATTGCACCGGCAACACACATATCCTTCACACAGTCCCCTAATTAATACAGGTAACATAAACAGGTTAATACATACTAAACGCGTATATGGACAACAGAACTTCATAATCAGGGATTACGATTATTTACTGGAATAATCAAATGTGCACGCCTTGTCAGGCGTGTCAATGAAGTGAAGTGAGCTAGTCCATCTGTACTTGTACCAATGTCGGACTTGGTCAGGCCAGACACAGTAGGCCGATAAGTCGCCTTTGACTTCGTGTGGTAACAAATGTTGCACGGCATGTGCTGCCTGAGGCTCTAACAGGTTCTGCAAGTTGACAAGTTATGATTTTTTGGGGTCATCATAAGTTGATTCTGAATCATCACCAGAAATATCACAATCTTGCTTTGTGAAGATTGAAGTTAGTTGAGTCCTTCTGAACAAATTTCAGAAACTATATCTAAAAAATTGCTCTAGTTAACATACTTATCTCCTTGAATTGAACTCCCTGTCATAGCGTGTCGATCAAGGAAAATGCAATTTACACTCTGTTAAGTAAAAACAAATGTTTCTTTTGTTTCTGTCACTCTAGCAAAAGGACCAAAAGAATGTTACTGGTTCTCTAAGGTTAGACTTCTGCGTCAACCAAAGCAAGGATGCAGTTCATTTTTGTCTAAACCAAGGAACTGACGTGACGAGGGCGAACAGGAAATACAAGTAAACAATGTATACATATCTAAGGGAAGGTGTACAGATATCAACATAAAGGGTATTATACTACTAAATAATTTCAGTTCCATTTGGTTACTTATCCTGGTCGTCACTAATGATGTTGCATATTTAACTCATGATCATCTATCCTTTGGAATCAACTGCAACTATGGATTGCCTTATCTACCTCAAGATCATGGAATCTCATATCCCAGATGAATGGAAACAATCGGACATTGTCAGCATACCTGTGCAATCCGACATGTTATTATATGACCTTCCTTGCTCCAAGCCAGAGCTCCAGGCACCAACTTTAAAGCCAAAACCACTACCAAAAACAATGTTATAGTTGATACACTCGAATACCCTCTAGTCCTCTCCATCTTCAGGTAGTTTCTATTTAATGCCACTTGATGGTTTCCTTGCCAGATATCAGGAAGCACAAGGAAGTTTGGACCCCAAAATAATTAGCCACATATATATACATGTCAGGAGAGGTTTGCTTATATGTGCACAGCAAGCAAAAAGGTTCTCATAGAGTAAAAGGATTAAACACCATATTAGGAGAGCTTTTAAAAATTCACATTTTTATCCACATGCGAAAGGCATCCAGCGACTTAATAGGAATGGAATCAAGACCAAACCATAAAGAACAATTCTTATTACTTGATGTCAAAGAAAAACAAGATAAAATAATAGATATATACAAGGGTGGTTGCGTGAAGTGATGTACATCAATGGCATTATGGTGGTTAGTTTATCCACGCAATTTCTGGTCCATAAGCAGTGCAACAATAATTTATGAATATCCACATCTATCTCCTTATCTTCTTGCTAGAGCAATTTCCTGAGAAGGAAAAATGCGGTTGAGGGTGGCAGCTAACCGGACACCAGCTTGTGCAAGCCTTTTTTCCACTACAGGCAACCGAGATAGGAAGTATTCATCTGTACGTAAACACGCCATTTCAGGGAGCTAGCAAATGATAAGCAACAGAAAGCTCTTTATGAAGGAATGAAAATCTAATAGTTGTGTAAGAAAACTATCTGTTACATAAGGTCACTCTACAATTATCATGTCTCAGCCCCATGCTTGCAGTTTGAACGGTGGATCAGTTGGCACTGGTGTATCATGCTGGATTGAGTTGGCCATGTGTGAAAAATCGGCTAAAAGATATGTCTGTTGATTTGATAATTAAAGAAGGCTCGTCTCATTAGTAGCTTCACTCAAAACTTTCCATTTTCTACTTTCCATCCCCTCCTCTTTCACCAAGGGGGGGAAAATGAAAGAATGATAGAGGAAGAATAACAAAAAGAAAATAAGATATATTTTTTTGTTTGTTTTTCTTTTACGTCTTATGGTTTGTGCTTTCATTGGAATAAAAGAAACTTTAAAGTGGAAAAAAAAATACTTCTGTTAAGCATGACATGGCAATATTACGGACAGGAAGGGCAACTAATTAAAACAGGCTTTTTGACTGTATGTTGAACTCAGATTCAAGCCTCTTTCCACTTAGCCTTTTACCACCAAAGGTTGTATCTCCATCTTTTAACAATTAAACTTGAGAGTGTTCATAAAAATTCTAGATTGACTAGAAAAAGCAAAAACATGTCAATTAAAACTCACCTTTCTTTTTTCTGGGAGCCTAATTCTCTGAATAGATCTTTTCAATAAATTTATCAGTCTTGATGGGTCTCATGAATTCTAGCATAAGTGTAAACGGCTGTCA
The DNA here is from genome assembly GCA_027478595.1 of Erythroxylum anguifugum. Lineage (NCBI taxonomy): Eukaryota > Viridiplantae > Streptophyta > Magnoliopsida > Malpighiales > Erythroxylaceae > Erythroxylum > Erythroxylum anguifugum. The sequence goes on from JANIPN010000002.1 coordinate 46,871,365, forward strand.
TGAATTCTAGCATAAGTGTAAATGGGTCTCATGAATTCTAGCATAAACTTAATGAATTTGGATCTTCAAGTTCTTCGATATTCCCACACAGGTACATGCTTCAATCATATGCACAAGAAATCATTAAATTCAAGAAATACCTGCTAGAGTGCTTCCAGGGGTGGCATTCCTGTATGCAACTTTGCATGCCAAGCTAATGCTTTCAGAAGCATACCTGCACAGTTTGACCCCTAAATTGATCATTTTTACTACCTACTTGTGTAATTTCTTTTAGGCATGGTGTGAAACTAGGATCTTAAGCAACAAGGTTGACTCCACTTACACGCATTAACATATTTAGTGTAGCATATCGGTTCAACATATTTTTCACAGGAGTGCACAGAACAAAATTCAACTTTGCCTGTATTGTTAAATCAACGATTGAACATAGAACATTACTGCACTTCACTGTGCTTCACTTAAATTCACTCTCACTTTGTCCATTTACCCGTATTCTCTCTGTCAAAAATATTGTTATATAGATAATTTCCTTTTGGGTACATGTGGATGGATTGAGTGACCACTGCAAAGAGGCATCATTTGCTTATCAAGCATTATCCACTCTTCAAGCACATTAATACACCACCGTATCTGTTCTTACAGTACATTTTCATAACCATCATGTGAAATTTCATGCATGTAGATTCAAAAACAAAATGGACAAGTATGGCCAAGTGCTTACAGATTTGGACATGAAGTGAGATTGCGATTACAATGTTCCCAGATTGGTAGTTGATTGGACCAACTCTCCTATCAATATTGAAACAATACAATCAGAAAATATACACCAAAACTCAAAAGCAATTATAGAAAAACATCAAGAATTAATTCATATATATGTGTGTGTGTGTGTGTGTGTGTGTGTGACCATAAAATATATAAATTTCATAACTGCAACTACTTCTTATGGATTCAGGATACTCATATATGCTGTACTATTCTCGTTGGTTCTTTTCAATGGATTAAATGTCAAAACAGTCTGCAGCATGAAAGCATACCGTCATGTTATTCTTAATTGCTTGAATCATTATTGAAAGATCTGACCCATAAAATGTCTTCAAGGCTGAATCTATAATCATGTCATCCCATACCTGGAAGAGAAAATAAATGAAAACTAATGGCAATGAGCAGGTGCTCACTGAGAATGATGAGGTACAAATAGGAAGCTATGAACATAAATAGATTTAGTGAACATTTGTTGTTCCATAAAATTGAGACCTCAGCAAATGTTAGCATATCCAGCTCCACAAATAGGAAAGGATGACAAACAATTTAGATAAATGATGGTCTATTAGGTATTGATGGTAATTTGAAGGGAAACAAGTGTTTTGATGGACATAAATAGAAACTGGTTTTCTTGACTTGAGTACTAACCAACATGGCTCATATCTTGCATGCTTGTTTCCCAAAATATTCATGGAATGCTAAGCAATTTTGTTACAATGGATAGACATATGCCAATCAATTCCATTTTCATCCACCCTGGGGGGCAAGAAGAGAAGGAAGAAAAAGGTATTTTTGTTTGACATATACACACAGCTGTAAAATGCAGAAATCTGTATCTGTTTTGGAAACCATAAATGACTGACATGATGTAGATTTGTCTTCCTTCGGTACCATCGAACTATTATTGAGTTGCCACCCAAATCTCCCAGGAAACCAACATGCAGGGGCTGTCATCACAATACAACCTCAAATCAGATGGCTGCTCATTACTCACAGATGGGTGACGGAGCTGTGAGGACAAACAGACCTGATGGACATCCCCAATAAAGTGCGATAAGAACATTAGAGCCTCAGTTAAATTGGCTGTAATGAATGTCAGATGATTCACCATGTCATGTCAGTTCAAGTGATTATATTAGGTCAAAAATCCTGCAAATGTCAAGATCATGACATAGCAGTGCTTACACTTCAATTCTAAAACAAAATCTTGATTTGTTGACTTGAGTTGAGCTGTATAGTTGAGAATTGCTCCAGTAACACATCTATCTTTATGCCCTGAAGAATCATGACAATCCCCTACAACAAAACAGGAAAAGTTAAACGGAGTAGTTTATGTCTCTAAGAGTCTAAGAGATCATGACGTTGGCATCACAGTGAAAATAATATCATTCTGAACCAAAGAGCACAAGCACCAAGCCAAGCTTACTGCAATATCCATAATTACACTTGAAATCTGGAGTATCAACAAAGTGTAAAGCACTGCTCCAGTGATAATGAAAACGAATCTCATCAGCCCAAGAGCAGACTGCCGCTAGATCACCTCCAGCAGACTCCGGAAGTAATTTCTTCACCGCAGCTAGTGCATCTTCAGATAAATAATCCTGCTAAAAGTAGTACCGCATTAGACGAAAACTGACCACCACTTTCGAGACTTTTACCTCCATATGATATCACCATCACTAGACCACACACGTCTTCCCAGTAACCTCATCACCAAAAGCTGGACCCATCACATGAGAGTAAATTTGGTCCAAGATAGGAGGTTATATTAGAATCATGTATATTGCAAAATAAGGAAAAGATTCCTCTCATCAAGTTCTAAATCACAGACAGCATATAGTAAAGGAGAAAGAAATTGTTTAAATCAATAAAATGAAACGAACCACCGCCATATTTATCAAGCAAGTCCCCTTTGAAGATAGGAAACAAAAGGAAAAATAGAATAAAAATATGCAAGTGTGACCTCTGCTATTTTGCAAACAGCATAGTGACCTTCCTTTCCCCAGCCCAGAATTGCAGTAACTAATTGGAAAAGAACAATTAGCCTCCCCACCCACAACATCTCACTCCAACCTCACCAACAAAGGACTCTGTTTGGTTTCCGTCAAAATTTAAGAGAAGAGAAGATCTTTTCGAGGTTAAACTTCAGTCTTGATGGCTTGGGTTCAAGGATACGTTACAAGTGGAAGTAGACGACAGAACTGTTATTATTTTATTAAAGTAAGGGTTAAATTAAATATTTTGCAAAAAATTGACGTTTAATTTTAAGATAATTTAAATTAAACTTTGAGACAAATTTTAGAGTTCAATTTTTTTTTTAAAGATATGATTAATCGGAAGCCATCAATGGGAGGCGAAGAGCTCGTGTCTAAAGAACTATGTGCGGGTTGAATTTTAAGTAGACCTGACAAAACGGGCACCCGTATCCACCCGTACAGTTCGGGTATGGGTTGGTATATTTTTTACCCGATTCATAGTTATCCGTACCCGACCCACCCGTAGATTTTGCGGGTGGGTCGGGTCCAATTCGCTGGTACCCGTGGGTACCCGCAAAATTATTTTAAAAAAATAAATATTTATTTATTTTTAATCAAACGAAACAATGAGAGTGAAATTAGAGCATGATTATTTACTTAAATAAATGAAAAAAAAAAAGAGAATTGCGTGGCATGCGTTTATTGCGTTAATAAACGCATGCCTAACGCACAGTTGGTGAACGCACCAAGCTGTGCGTTAACGCACAGCTTGTTGTGCGTTAAACGCATAGCTTGTTGTGCGTTAAACGCACAGCTTGTGCCTTAACGCACAGCTGTGCGTTTAAAGCACAACAT
>JANIPN010000002.1:46919741-46941243 GCA_027478595.1 Erythroxylum anguifugum
AAAAATGTTTGAAGTATATCTTTTGAATCACTGAACCAAATGGAATGATTTCGGTGGCATTAGAAACTTAAGACAATAGGGAATATTTTTCTGGAAGAAAGTGTTATGTTAGAATATTCAAGGGTACTGTTGGCAAGACACTTAAGTATAAAAGACATAAGGCATAAATGGAAAGGCAAATGGGACAATTCTCAATCATTAATGGCATAATTGGAAGAAGAAGTGTTGTCTTGCTTATAAATGGAGAAGAAAAACGTGAATGAGAAGATTATAGAGAAGCAAATGAGTGGATGAGAAAAGAGATAAGAGAGAAAATTTGAGAAAGAATGAAAGAGAGAAAGAAGAGAAAACAAGCTAGGGTTTTAATTTCCTTAGCCTTCAAGAGAGATTATGAAGTTGTTCAAGAAAAGAAAAAGTAAGAGGAAGAAAAGAGCTTCCATTTGAGCTAAAGATCTCTTCATTTGGTGAAGAATCAAGGTCAAGTGTTCACATTCAGGCGTTCCCAGACTTTGAAAGCAAATGCTAATCTGAAGCGTATTGTGAGTAGATTGAGATGGTCTCATTTTATTGTTTGTTATTTGAATTCTATATTCATTAACTGCTGAATCATTATGTGAATGTGACTGCTTGTGTATGTTGGTTTCCGGACAGGAGATCCGATGATTGTGATATTTGAGTTGAATATTGAAGTGCCATTGAATGTGAATTGGATTGTTAAATATGTTCTGAAAGTGCATTTGCATATAAATGAGAGGTGATACTCAATTTTAATGTCGAATGCCGGACTACGGTCCGATGACATGTGAAAGTGAGTGAATGGGAACATACAAATATGATTGATGCATTCCATTGCATGAATGCATGAAACATAATGGCAGTTGTGACCATAGTAGCCACCGATCAGAGCTACAAGCTCAACGAGTGAAAAAGGAGCCTCGAGCTCAAAAGTGATTCAGAGCCTCAGGCTCAATGTTTAATGAGCCCTATATGGGACAGTTATCAATGAGCCCGGTATCCAATAGATACGGGACAATTTAGGCATTCAGTCACAATAAAATAACAAATGGAAAGAGAGTCTCATGTGCACTGCATATGCATAATGAAAAATGTGAATTATGATGCATAGTATGAATGATTAAATGTATTGAATGTGAAATAAAGTATGATATGTGAATTATTTGTTATGTGATTAGGTGAGCCATCGATGATGGTCACTCGCTGAGTTTTGCAAAACTCACCCAAAATTTGCAAATATTTTTCAGGGTCAGAAGAATACCCTGTTAGGCTAACGGGAGTATACCTATAGTGTAACATCTCACCCCCGATGAGAAGGGTAGAATAGTAATTTGGTAAAGGGTTAGGAGCGTTTAGGATTTATTGTGAAATATTCATGCATACCTGATATGTAAATAGTGAATTGTGCACATGAATAATAACTGTATATGCATTCATGACATTTCCCAGTATTTGTGCCTAAATGAAATTTTGTTGTGGATAATGTGGTATTTGTGTTTAAAAAATTAATTGGAGTGATTCCTTGTATGTTTTACATTTTTGGGGAATTTTAGAAAATTTTCTGGAATTTTTCGGAAAAAATTTTCGGACCAAAAAAATAGTCAAGTGGCGAACCGGTTGGTTTTCAGTATCGAAAATTTCTGCCCAATGACACTAGAATATTGGATACATGATTTTGGGATTTTAATTAGGGCCATTGGAATTGGATGGGTCAAAGATTTCATTGAATTAGGGTTCTTTAATTAAAGGCTATTAAATGTTTTTGTCTTTTTCTTATTACTTATCAAAATGCCAAATGTCTTGATGACACATCTTCAACACATTTAATTCTTGCTTCATTCTCGGTTCTTCTAAGTTGGAAAAAATGAAAAGAAGAGTTTTAAAGTGCTTTTGGTTTCATCATTCGAAAACCTTCTCCTCTTTGCCTCTTCATTGGGTTTCTTGAATTCCTCTAGTTAAATTGCTACTTTCCTTCTACCTTAGGCGCCTACTCTTTATGTGTTTAAGTGTAAATCACCTACCTCCTTTCCTATAGTGATTGTCGTGTGTGATGTGAGAAATAGAGAGTTGGTGTGTTGATTGAAGAATTGAAGACTTGAAGCTTGGTTAGTGAGACTTTACTTGTATATTCTTTAATTAGTAGTTAGATGCATTAATTGGAAATTATTGTGCATTAATTCTGATTTATAGTGCATCAATTTCATGAAGCTTGTGGTTGGATTGTTTGGGTATGAATGTATGTTTGTGTGAGGATGAATAATGAATATAAGGGTAGTATGTGTTGTATGAAAATTAGGATAGTTTGAAGTGGATTTTGTGATTAAAGATGAATGGAAATTAAAGGAAGCAAGTTGAGTTTAGGTGCTGCCAATTTGTGGCTGATTGTCCAAGTGAAGGTATTGATGACATATTGGCTAATTTCTTGTCTAATTGGTATATTTATCGAAGTAGAATTGGAATTGGAATGATAGGAATTGGATGGAGTATCAAAGCTGGAAAATCTACCTTGTACATATTTCAATGTTTTTGCCATAACTATTTGTGTGGTTAAGCAATTGAGGTGAGGTTTGTCTTAAATTAAAATTGAGACATTTGGCTACATTTCTTGTGAAGGAGGTGCTGCCCAATTTTGATTAGAAGAGTGTTGAATCTTGCTTTGAAAGTGAAGTATAGGTGCAGTGTGAACAGTATCCGAGCTTGATGACCTGAAACTTTGATGCATTTTTCTAGATTGATTTAGGGTGAATTTGTGAAATTGGTCTTAATGAAAGTTGAAGAGGTTCCTATCATCATTTTATTACCACTAGGTATGCAATTTTTCGATATGTATGTTGAGAGTTATGACATGTTGAAGGTCAGCTGTTTATGTGCATTGTGTTTGGAAAAAGTTTGGTTTTAAAAAGTTGCAATTTTATATTAATGTTTTATTATTGTGATGCCATGTGGAGTATAGTAATGTTTGTTCGTAGTTCTTTTTTGTCGTAGGCTATATACCGGAATGACCTGCGGGCGTTCCAATGTGTACCCTACGGTAAGGGGGCGCTACATACATATAGCTTTCAAGTGAAGAATAGAGGTCGGGATCAGTTCGTGTTTGCATTGCATTTCTTTATTTTCCATTAAAGTGTATATTCCGCAACTTTTTGTATAAATTTGTATTTGTGAAAGGGCCCCTATGGCTATTGAAAATTTTGTTGATGGTTTTGTGATAATTGAAAATGTTTATGAATGGTTGTGGACCCAATTTGAGTATCGATTTTCGCATAGGGTGTTGTGATTTCAAAAAATAAAAAAATAAAAAAGGATACCGATTTTTGATTGAATGAGTGCTCTAGTATGCCACCCTCACAGGGCATGGACTCAGATATCACCATCGATATCGGGTTTGGGTCATTGCAGGAGTGGGATGCTACATTTTGGGTTAAATTGTTGCTTATTGTCTTTCCTTGATTTGGCATATGCATGACTACGTGCTCCTGTATTGCCTATCACTTTTCCTTTCAAGCTTTAAAATGGACATTAAAGCATTGGAACTATTAATTAGGATGTTTGTAGGTGATGGGGTTTGTATATCCTTGTTTTCTACTAATGGAACTAGCTGAAATGAAAGATTTTGTTAATGATCTTTGCTTGTAATTTGCAAAAACTGTGAATGAACATGTTTGCAAGTCAATTGATTACACTATTTGATCATAATTATGTTTTAAAGCTTTGGATAGAGTTTGGGGAAAATGGTTTGATTTTTTGTAGTGTTTGATTAACATGCTTATGGCTGACCGAAAAAATATGATACATAGTGCAGCTCTTTCATGCATTTTCTATATCTGATTTCACTCTTTTAAAAAAGACAAGCCTGAAGGCATTATCTGCGGGAGTTTCTTATATAAATTGAGTTGTAATTAGGAGATAGATTTGGCACATTCCTAACTCCTTTTGGTTTTTAACTGAAACCTAGCTTGGAATAATTGCAATTAGTTCTTCTATGTAGAACCTTGTAATAATTGCAGTGTCCTTGACAACATGAAAAGCTTACAACTAAATATTAAAGTGGTAGGTTACTGAATAAAAGACGAAAAAGTCCCAATAAACATAATAGCTACATTTGCTCTTCTAACGATTATAATGTCTCCATTTTTTTTCTACTTACATCCAACGACCAAGCTATAAAAATCATAAAGGACCTACAAAATAAAGATACAAACACAAATATTAAGACTTATCACGAATTTGCATTATGCATATAAATTTTTACGATACTTACTTCTTGCAAACAACAATACATCTTCCGAACAAGACTCTTACCCCAATGCGCAGAATTTGTTTGACATATTTGACAACAAAAACAAACTTTCATATCTTTCACAAATACCAAGTACTTACAAAAAAACCTTCAATTTGAATATTGATTAACATTAATTTATATAAATGGCAATTTTACAAACAATAATTGAATTACTACAAACAATAATTGAATTACTTATTTTTATATTAACGCATTCATAAAAATGTTGACCAATGTTAGGCTTAGCATTTGAAATCTGTAACTTCATCAAAGCATTACAATTTGGGCAATCAATATTCAAAATATGTATTATATATAGAAATATCAATATTAATTATATTTGAATGCAATTAAATTATCACATAAAATAAATGATATATATTACATTTATTTTACCATTGAACATAATTCTTTCTCTTCACAAAATTAAGAATATATCCTTCCAGCTTCTGCTACACTATCAAAAGAACAATAAATAGCACGCTGAAATCTATTAACAACACCTTGACAGTCTTTCCATGTCAAATATATATCAAGTTCATACCCAACAAAAGCTACATATACTTTATTTCTGCCTATATTTCTTTATCCTATTACAATATCATCATACAAATATATAATTACTACTTTAAATGTAGCATTACTATGATTTCTTTTCATAAATTCACCCAACAAATAATTAAACGTCCAAAATGGTGAAGAGAGACCACATCATTACGACACCTATAAACTATACTCGATGGGTATATGGGTACTGACTATCTTCATAACATCATCATTTCATGACATAATTATACTAAATTGCTCAAAATTCACATCATTTCATGACCCATAACACTATTTCATGAACTTATGCTTTACTATTTGTTAAATGTTTATATTCTAGTGTAATGAATTAATTCAAACATGTTAGAACGATCAATACAATAAGTGAACAAAGGAAATTTAATTTTAGCATCTACGACAATCAAATATATATAAGAGCCAAACATTTGATATTATATATGCCCTATCGAAAAAGTTTCAAACTTTTAGAGCTTGTAATCATGAGAAAGGTAAAGGTGGAAGCACAATATGATTTGGGAACAGAACATTTCAGATCATTGCATAAATGAACAAATATCAAATTTCAATTTTAAACCCTAATACATCAACATACCATTTCATAAGTAGTGAATAAAAAACAAACACCTATAGAGATCAAGAGGAACAATCGTACCTTAGTCAATGCCACAGGAAGGCAAGCAACGAAAGTCACAGTTTCATAAACTTTAGTTTTCTCTGAACGATGAAATCACTCTCTTGTGAAGCACCCACGCACGAAAGAACATTTTTTATTTTGATGGAGCAATTAACTTGGTGATAGAAGAAGCACCCATGCATGAAAGAACATTTTTTGGTTTGATGGAGCAATTAACTTGGCGATAGAAGAAGCACCCATGTACGAATTCACTGTCTTATGAATGTTATGGGATTTTAGTTACAAATTAGGGATTTTAGTTTCGTATTTTTGGGGTTATTGACAAAGAAGAGAGTGAGCAAATAATGAGATCTGAGAATAAGCGAAACGACGTCATTTTACTATAGCCAAGAAACAATGTCGTTTCGTTAATAAAAAAACCTTCTCTTAATGACGCTGACATGTCTGATTAGCTAGGGCCCCTTGACACATGGTAGTGCCACACCAGTAAAGATAACGATGAGACTAACGTTGGGCTAGAATTGAAAACATTAAAAGTTTAGGCATTTCGTTGCTATTTTTTTTAAGTTTTGGCTATAATTGAAAATTTGACAAAAGTAGTGGTTTTTTTTTGGGTAATTAACCCTACTTTATAATTAATTTATAGTTGTATAAAGCCTATATATATATATATATATATATATATATATAGAGAGAGAGAGAGAGAGAGAGAGAGAGAGAGAGAGAGAGAATGACTGATAAAAGACATAAAAATATTATAGGAATGTATGTTATGAAGATGAAAATATTTAGAGATATTTTCATGATGATGCAAATATTCAAAGTGTACAAATTAAAGAGAATGTTGAGCTAAAAATTAAAAAAATCTTTGTTTTATTTTTATATGTTATCAAACATTTCATTGTTTAATTCATAAAAAACTATTAATAAATAAATAATATTTTAGTTTTAAAGATTAAAAATAAAAATTGAAGTAAAAATTCTATTAAGATATTTTAAATAATAAAAAGACTCAATAAAAGTTATATACAAATATAATTATCTCTACAAATAATTTAACCATTTCTTTTACTAAATAGAACATGCTTTCTCAATAAATAATTAGTTATATATTATTTTTCATAAATAAATTAAAATAATTAAAATTGGTGTACATGAGAATTAGAACATCATCATTACAAATGTGTTTTACATTTAGTTTGAAGCATTTTAATCATAAAACAAAGTTTATAGATAAAAAAAATATTTGAATCAATCATGCATGTGATGCTATATATTACATTGGATGTCATTTATACTTTGAGGATAATGAGTATATTTCAAGCGAATTTTAATGATGGTCATTAGAAGACTGTGGAAAATATTTTAAAGTACTTTTAAAAACTAAGAATATTTTCTTAGTTTATAGAGGAGCTTAACTAAAAATTCATGAATATTTAGATGCGAGTTTTTGGTTTGATTATGATGATAGTATATCACAGCTAAGCTATACATAAATTTAGAAAAGTTTCAAATAACTAACCATCGTTGATTTTACAACTAAGAAAAAGTACAGTTCAATGTCAAAGGTAACAAAAAAAGTAGTTTAGATCAAAAAGTTCATTATTGAACTTAGAATGAGTCTTACCATTGTTGAGCCAATAGTATTGTGCTGTAAAAAAAATAGTGTCATTGTATAAGAAGAGTAACCGAGATCTTATAAACAATCCAAATATATACTCAAAAAGTTTTTCTTAATCAATGAGATAATAGATTAAAAAGACATTGCATTAGAGTGAGTTTTAACTAAAGAGAATCTTATTGATACTCTCATCAATTGTTGTCTCAAAAAAGACATAATCAACATTTGGATGAAAATGATATTAGATACACATGTGATTAACTTTACGGTAAGTGAGAAATTCATAGTTTAAGCCCTTGTAGCCAATCGTTGGTTGTAATTTAATAGATGACATTATTATTCTAATTAATAAAGACATTTTTTTCTTTATGTATTTTTGTTAATTTAATTTCATATTTTAATATTAAAGGTTAAAATTTTAAAATAATTACTATGCTATTAAAATTGTGACAGATCATAATTATAAGATTTAATTTATATTTATGCATCATTCATAAATTGTTCTTAATTATAGTTTTATCAAGATGAGATATTGATGAAATAATAAAACTAATACAAGTTATGTTTTTTTTCTTATGAAAAAAAGTAATAAATCTCATAAAATAAGGTACGGAGAATTTTAAATAAACGTGGGTATGCTTATTAAAGAATAAGTTTACAAAACTAACCCGATTATCAGGGTCTCAAATGGAATATTACTTATGTATCTACTAATTTACTTATTATGACGATCATATAATGAATCCTTAAGAGTTAAAATCACCAAAATATTGCACATGGAAATTATTATGTTTTGATATTATTTATGACCTATTTTATTTAAGATATGATTAATATGTAGATAGTGGGGTAAATACATAAAGGATTCTTCACGGGACTATCTAAATAGAGTGAGTTGAGTCTTGAAAATATGTTTTCAAATATCAAATATAAATTATTTATTAATTAGCAAAAATAAACATGACTAGATTTAATTAGAATAGATATTAATTTTATACTCTGTCAAATTTGAATATTGAATGACAAAAGGATTAAATTATACATTATAAACATACATAAATATATTTAGTTAATCTTTTTTTGATATTCCCAATGTTTGGATGGTTATAACATGTTGTATTATAAATTATTTAATTGTAGAATTAAAGATAAATTAAAAAAGTTTTAACTTATCTGTAATTAGAATTATAATTTACAATTATTGTCAATATATAATAAACTTAATAGTTCACATATTAGGAGTAATTTAAAAAATAATTTAAATTAAATTAGACTTAATTGTAAAGTTTAAGAAACTTGAGAAATATTTGATTATATTAAATAAAATTATCATTATAATTATAGTTAAAGTTAGAATTTAAATATAATTAAAATTTAGTTGTAATTAGAAAGAAACCTTCGTATTCTTTTTCTATAAATAGGGAAAATATTTTAGTGAGCTAGTACCCTTGACTTTTTTCCTCAAATTATTTGAATTTTTTTGCTTTATGGATACCTTAAAAATTGGACATGTAAATAAATTTTTATTTATTTTAAACATAAAAATTTAGGTTAAATTGATACTTTCACCAAAATTAAAAGAATGAAAATGAAGAAAAAGGAACAAAAGCAAAATCAAATACAAATTTTTCAAACAAAGAAAAAGAGAGAAAAATTTAATGCAACACCAGAGCCGAAGGGAAGCTGTCAGTTAAGGCTGGCAGATACATAGACGGCCTCTCATTCAGTTTCTTCACTTTTTGGGGGAACCCGATAGCCATCCCTCGGTCTTTCGAGCTGCTCAAAGTTCATCAAACTTATTTGAGAAGCTATAGGTTTCATGAGTAACTGTTTTATATCCCTTTAGCATGAAAATAAATCATTTATAATGTTTTGTTGTCGGTCTTATAGGAACTCAGAAGCATCTCCGGCAATCCATAAGTTGCAGAAGACTTGAGATCTCCTTGTGCGTGTTGAGAACTGTCTGTTGGCAAACGTACAGGGTAAAAACCCCAAATCGAAAATTACCCACACAGTTTCTTTGTTTGCTATTAATTTTCATTATTGATTCCTCTATTTATTTACTTTTGTAGTGTTTCCCGATTAGGTCTGCCGTGTTTTTAGTCAATCTGAGTTTTGCCCATCAATTTTAGTAGGATGTATACCCTTTGGTGATTGTGTTGTAGTGACTCATTTTTCTATACGTTGTGCCTCTTTCATTCAACTATTGTCACTATTCTAAGTATTATTCTTGTTAAATTTTCATTCTTGTTCACATGGATTTTATTGTGTTTCAATGATTTTCCTCTGGCTCTGGATTGGTGGTTTCTATTGTCTGGGTGGTTATAGAGGCCTGTATGATGTTCCTTACTTTTAGGATGCTGATTGCATGCTTATATAGTCCTGTTTTTCTTTGATCCATTAAGGTCATCTGGTTTGACCTTCTGGAAACTCAATGTTCACAGTTTTTAGGGTCTAAAGTTTACTTCTATTTCCTATCACTCATTATTGTCGATTGCAATTATGTTCTTGTGCTTTTTCTTTTTGAAGGATGACTTTATTTTGTTGTTACTATGTTTAGATCCGCTGTTTGTTTTTAGATATGCAAGTCTATATGTTGTTTAGCCATCTTGTGTTAATTGTGTTTATTATTTGATTTTTCTTAGATACGTTAAGTGATAACATTCTTAGTCTTGGCATTTCTTTTGTTACTATATTACATACTCGTAGCTTCTTCTAAGTTTCAATATTGTCTCCAGGTTACTAATTTACTCGTTGTGAGAATACAGGATCACTCTTATTGTATCTCTTTTCTGTTTTAAATTTTTTTTGGCCTAAACTTGATTTTGTCTCTCTCCTCTTTTTTTTGTGGTTGATTTCAACCGCTAACTTTGAATCCTAGCTTATGTCTTCCAACTCTGTTTTTATTAATTCACATCGTTGGGGTGAGTGTTCTCCTAACGGTCTTGGATTGATGTGTTAAAGAAAAAGAACTTACTGCGCTGTTTTGACTACTGATGGAAAATATCGGAAATTCTATAGTTTTGTGTAACCAGTTCAATGCCTAGGTTTTTTCTTTGTGAATATAATGTTTTGGGGTTTGAAAAGCCTTTTCATCTTTGTTGGTTGGTTTGTTAAGAGGGTTTAAGCTTAGAGTTTTAGTGGATGAAACAGAAGGGCCCATTCCACTTCATTTTATTTTGCTTGATATAGTCCAGGTATATTTTGCTTTGCCTAAAGACTAGGTAGATTATTCCAATATGTGTTTAACTCACAATTCTATTACAGGCGGGCTGTGTTGGGTCTTCATAAGCATGCTTCTCATTCACAAAAACTAGAAGCTGCACGTAGGTGCAATATTCGCTCAACTTGTGGGAGCTTGTATGTATATATTCTTAACCTTTTGACTGGAATAATCTGCATTGGTGTGTTAAGTGACGTAGGACGAGTAGAAGGGATTTCAAATTAGTAGCTAGAACTCACAAAACTTATAAAATCTGAATGCTGGAATTTTAGGCTCAGAATATTCATTTAGATTGCTGGAATTTCAAGTTAAATATGGCTATGATTTTATGTCTTTGGTTGCTGAAAATTCAGGGTAGAGATGCTGGAATTTTAGTAGGTAAACAAGCAATGGAAGGTAATGAACTAGGAATTAGTTCTAGAGTCTAAGAATCACTCTTAGAGAAAGCATCACACTTTTTAGTTGAAAAATTAAGTTTGTAGAAAAATTTCAAATTTCCTTTACTAAAGAGCTGAGTACACACACACGTGTTCTTGTAATCCTTATATCTAAAATCTATAAAAATGAAATTGAATCTTATTTTAATAAGGATTCTTGATTCTTATATAAGCTTTAAGTCCTAAACAAATTGGGACAATATTCAAACTTATTATTACTCCCTGTTTAATAAGGAAAACCCAACATACAGTATTTTTAGCCCCTATCACCTTGTTGTTACCTTAACTCCAGCTCTTCATTCCGCCAAATTAAAGCTTGTGGTTGAGTGTTGCTCTCTTTTATTTCTTTTATAAATTATAAGCTCTTTTACATCAATTCTTTCCAGGCTTATTTAAAGTCCTCAACACAAAATGTGATAAATATTGATCATACAAGTTTTGATTTAACTTTTGAATTCCATGTTTTAAAATCCAAGTGCTCTATAAAATGATTTTCCTCCTCACTTGACAAAAAACTGCAGATGTTTAGTAGCTCTTATGACTATAATTTGTTCATCAAGAATATCCCCTTCTCTTTAAGATGAGAAATGAATGGAATTCTCACAACTTCAGTACGATAATGTGTAACATCGTGTAACATCATATCCACGATAATTAGTTAAGTCAACAACATTGAAGATAGAACTAATTCTCCTATTGCTTAGTAATTCCAAAACATAAGCATTAACACTTGTTTCTTAATGATCTTATAAACTCTAGCATTTCTTGAAAAAAATTTCTTGTTTGCCCTTTTGGAAATGGTTCGGTCGAATCCTTACCATTACCATATCTCCTTCATTGAATTCCACCAATCAACATGTTCTTTATAAATGAATTTGCTAGTTGTTATCTTTCATCGTACCTAATCAAAGTTAACCCTCGATGGTTATGCAAAACCTTCAACTTCAACAGTATCTCTTGTTGTTATGGTAAATAAACTAAATCAAAAGGCTTCCTTGGTTGAATTCTAGACATTATCTCAAAAGGAATTTAGTTGTTGGCCTATTTATATAATTGTTATATTTTACGATAGGAAAAATTACATCCCAATCGTTTACATTATTCCCCACCAAGCATCTTAACAATAAGTTTTTGTTCACCACTTCCATTTTTCCGTTGGTTTATGGATGGAAAGAACGTGAAAACTGAAGCTTGTTGTTTAATGTTTTCTGTAGAGCTCTCCAAAAATAACTCATTAATTTTACATTGCAATTGGAGACAATGGTTAAAGGTAATCTATGAAGACGTACAACTTCTTTGAAGAAGAGTTTAGCATTGTGGACAATATTATAAGTCTTGGAACATAGAATGAAATGTCTCATCTTTGAATACCTATCCTCCGCCACAAAAATAGAATCATAATCTCTGATAGATTTTGGCACTCCCAAGACAAAATCCATATTTATTTCTTGCCATGGTTCATGAGTGATGAGCAACGGTGAGTATGGTCCAGAATTTTGCTTCTTTCTTTTATCCAATTGACATGTTTGACATTATTTTATGACCTTAGACTCGTCCCACTTTAAAGAGGGCCAATGAAAACAATCTTCAACCGTTGTTATCGTTTTATCTCTTAGAAATGGCATGTTGCCCCTCCTCCATATAGTTCCCAAATCACATATTCCCTTATAGAAGTATTGGGTAGGTAAAGTTGATCATCTTTGAAAAGCTAGTCATTGTGGATCACAAAATCTCAGTTTGAAACATATTCCTTTTAGTTTTTCAAACCCCACAATTTTCACTGCCAAAGTGTCAAGAAAATGACTTTTTCTACTCTTAACAGATTTGTTGCCTTATTCTCAACTCTTCTGGATGTTTAATAACAAAGTGAAATGGTTCCAAAAATTCACTCAAAGGTGTGCCTTTTGTTCAAGTTATTTTGGGACTTGAAGTGTTTAAGAGATTCGTGATTTGAATATACTATATAAGATATCTCCACAACAAAAACAACATTTGACTATGAAAAAATTTGTCATTAAATATCTCAAAATTGGCGCTAATAATCATTAGTGACGATTTATATTCGTCGCCAAATCTCTATAGTTGAAAACTATATGCGACATTTTTCACTATTTGTCGCTAATAGTTTTTGCCTACGCTTTATTTTAGTGGCGAAAAACTATTATCTTAAAACGTCGCCAATACATTTTGGCTACCTTTAAGTTTCGTAGCTAAAAATTATGAGCTACTTATTTGTGCAACCAGATAGTAGCTGTTGACTCTAAGTCTCCAATGTGGAATTTTCATAATTATGCCCCCATTTTTTAATGTCTATCTTGGATATTATTTGGCTAGGTTTCTTGTTGTGTTTCTTAAAGTTAAATTAATTCATCAATATGCCCTTTAAATGAATCGTACTAGTGAGTAGTGTCAAGAGTCGAAGTTTTGTAAAAGAATTTCTCTTGCTCTAGCTTTTATACAATTCCCAATGTATTTTCACACAGCTATACTCAGATGCGCTTTAACAACTTCAAAATAACAAGTTTTTAGATATTCAATTTGGTGAACTATATTCTAAACTCTTCTTAGACTTCTGCTCCAACTTGTCTTCCTTGCTTCCCGGCTGTGCCTATTTGAAAAATATTACCTTTTACTGCTTCTATCTATGTTCTTTAGGTTTTGACACTCATTCAACTTGTTTCTGTTGCTCAGTTTACAGTTCAGCTGCTTTACCTGAACTTATATAGTGACTGTTTCTGGTTTGGTCTACCTACATAACACAAATGGGGTTCACGTAATTTGTATAACTATGTCACTTGAGGTTTAAATTATATAGGTGAAGCTTCAATAATGTGAATTTGGGCAATTTTGACTTATTTCATTTTTGTTAGGCAAATGAGAAAATAGCACCCACATGTTTCTTAACATTTGAATGGTGTACAGAATTGATGATACTTGTGTAGCAGTAGCATGAGTTATTGGCGTACTGATTACTTTGGTTTCTCTCTATCCAGTCTTTCTATATTCTAACAGAGTTTGGTTTGCTTAAACTCCTCTGCAGATTCCTGGTTGCAAACCAGCAGCACAATGATAGACCTAAGTAATATGAGTCCTGCACAGCTTACCCTCTTGGGATCAGCACTCTGTGTGATGCTTACAATGCATTTCACAGTGCAGCTTCTGTCACAGCATCTCTTTTTCTGGAAAAATCCCAAGGAACAGAAAGCCATATTGATCATAATCTGCATGGCTCCTATATATGCTTTTGACTCCTTTGTTGGTTTGTTGGACATCCAGGGCAGTAAACCATTCTTCACATTTTTGGAGTCAGTCAAAGAATGTTACGAAGCTCTGGTGAGTGCCTAATAGTTGATTGTTGTTTGGCTTGTACTGTGAGTTATCATAGTTTGTCTCATTATTTTACTGCTACCATTGCTTCTTTGCTTCTCTACTGCAGGCAATAGCAAAGTTCTTGGCTTTGATGTATAGTTACCTAAATATATCCATTAGGAGAAATATTGTGCCAGATGGAGTTAAAGGGAGAGAAATCCATCATTCTTTTCCAATGACAATTTTTCAGGTGCAGAAACTGTGGCTTTCATGTTTTACGGTCAATTGCAGCCAACCTAGAATTGAACTTGACATTTGGTTAAAATTGACGCAATGTGCTTCTGTACAAAATGCAGCCTAAAACTGTCCGGCTGGACCACCGGCATCTAAAGCTTCTTAGAGACTGGACATGGCAATTTGTTATCATTCGGCCAATATGTTCGATCTTGATGATAACTCTCCAACTTCTTGGGATGTACCCAACTTGGTTGAGTTGGACATTCACCATTATCCTAAACATTTCGGTTTCTCTTGCACTATATGCTCTGATAGCCTTTTACCATGTCTTTGCAAAGGAGTTGGCCCCACACAGGCCCCTGGCGAAGTTCTTATGCATCAAGGGAATTGTCTTCTTTTGCTTTTGGCAGGTAAATATGTACCTCTAGGTTTCCTTCTTCTGCTTGTTCTTTTATAGAGTTGGAGGAGAATGGCTAATCAGAAGGGGAAAAAATAAAAAAATGGAAGGGCGTGGTGGAAAAAGAATGAACGGCTAATGGAGCATTAAGCCAAAAGCAAATACTAAAATCTTACATGCAATGAGGTTAGGTAAAACAAAACAAGCGTTTGATAAACTTAACATGAATAAGACATGATAAAAAGCTGATGGTTAATGTAACTCGGCTGGTATGGTTTAAGGTTTATTTGACACCTGGAGGTTTTACTAGTAGCAGCTACTCTCATATTCTTGTAACTTAACTGGATGTAGCTTTCATTATACTAGAACTCTTAATAAGTTTTGTTTGAACATAATAAGAGAATTATTTCCAGGCTAGGACTAAAATTTCAAATGGCAAAATGTATGACCTTAAAATTGCGTTATTGTGGGATTTATCTCTTGAAGTTATTATTCAGAACAATAACGTTTTCCAATCCTCCCTAGGGAATGGTCCTTGAGATACTAGCGGCAATGGGCATCATTCGGTCTCATCATTTCTGGTTGGATGTGGAGCACATTGAGGAAGCTATTCAGAATGTCTTGGTCATCGTGGAGATGGTTATATTCTCTGTTCTTCAGCAGTATGCATACCCTTCTACCCCGTATAGTGGAGAAGTGGTAGCAAAAATGTTTTTGCAGAAGAAGGAAGAATGACATGGTGAACCTCCTGATTTACAGATGAGATCAGCATGTAAAGTTTCAGACCGTTTTCACTTAGAATTGTGTACTATTATGGTATGCCGAGTGCTAGCAGTCATGAACTCCTTAAATAGTATAGCCTACTTTATGATTTGTGGCTCTTTGGTGCCGTGCTTCTTAGTAGGCATTGCAATCCTTCATGCAATGTTAATAATGGAGATTGTGGAGTTTCACTTCTTTGGATCCTGCCTATTATGTTGGTATGTATTGGTTATTACGGGCATTTACATATATGAAAGTTGTTGAGTACGTGATACTTTTTTATTTTACTATTTCTAATTGGCTCAACAATGCTGTGTACTTAGCTCGGCAAGTCCGTGTAGTCAACGAAGCTGATCCTCTTGGCTCCATATTCCATGATGTGCTCAATTGTCTTAGTGTCCACGCTATTTGGGTTATAACTTGATCATGATAATCAATTTCAATTCATGTAATTGTTGGCTGGATACCCCTCCCATGAACCCTTGATCTGTACAAGATTTCTTGCCTGTTACACCTGTTGGAACTACGGTTAGCACCTCTTTCTCAAGTGCCATAAAATGGTCCAACCGAACCCAACCACTCTTGCCTTGGTGAACCTAAGTTAGCTGTTAAAATATCTTAGCTAAACAAAAAGTTGATCTAATTGTGTGACCACACGAGCACAGGCAATGCACCTATTCTTATCACAATTGAACACTTGCCACATCTGTTTTTATCCATTTTCTAATCAAGTGTTTCACAAGTGGTGGGGATGCCTTAGTGGAATATGACCTAGTTATATGGTCATTCAAATAAAAAATATTTGTTTTATATATTTATACAAGTGGTAAGTATGCTCAATCAGGACTTTATTAAGACATTTAAAAGATAACAGAAGTAGAAAATATTGTTTAAAGGATTATACAAAGAACGATTATCTCCATAAATTGTTTGACCAATCCCTAAGCGCACGCATGGAACAAGCTTTTTGAATAAAGCAAACAACTAGTATTAGTGTATATGAGAATGATATCACTATCATCATAGATGTTGATGCGTTTACTTCTCAAAAAGATTTGGTTGCATCCGCTAGTTAAACTGATGGTAAAAACAACTAAAAAGTGGCATCTTTTCACTTGATTTTCATACGATATATCCTGGAGATTTGTGAGACAACGAAACATTAGTTGACAAAACAGAGATAGCCTTAAAGCATCGAATCAAAAAGAACAAATATGCAATAATTAAGGAGAGTTCATCGATCCAACATCTTGTCCACATAATAATTCCCCCCAGTGACCAGAAATTCAAAACGATTTGATCCCACAATCACCTGAAATATTCTACCACAAGTGAAATATACCTGTCCTCCATTGGAAAGCTGAAGATAAAACATAGAAAACGATGTATGTATCGTAATACGTAACGGTATCTTAGTTACGTATTCCAGATCAAAGGTGAAAGGATAAGAAATGAAGAAATGTGGAAATACCTAATTTCGGTCTCTGTAACTTCAAACGAGCTTTTCGAAGCCGAAACGAGTTCGAATATACCTCCATCTTCATACGAGCTGCCCTCCGGGACGCAGGCAAAGTCTTTCTACAGTTTTCTCAAAGCGTAAGCTCTCTTAATGGATCAGAGAATCCTTATGTTTACAATTGATTATATGAGCAACTGCATGAGACCTTAACCATTATATATAGCTTCCATATTTAACTTCCTCATCACAAGGTCGATATGGGTCCGGTCCACATTAATCGGGATCTATTTTCTATATAGGCTTTGACCCATTGATTTAGATCATTTATTGGGTTACTTTATTATCTTTATCTAGATCAAATTACGTAACTTAACCGATAAGTTATTAAAAACTGAAAAAATGCAATTAATAGTTGTCCAACTTGATAGGAAAGGACAAAATTATCCAACATTCTTCTCCTTGAACAAGTATTAATTACAGTTTTGACTCTAGTTTAAAAACTCGGTTAAGCCACACTACTAAATTAGTCAACTAGGTTTTAAAAACAAAATATTTGATCCAAAGATAACGAAAGTCCATCATTCCGTCCTGCAAGGTTTTCGATACTGAAAAATATCAAATACATGTGTCATGTGCGACACAGATCCAATACAATTACTTATGCCTAATATCTGACTAACATGAATGGAAACATGGAGTGTGACAAACTAGGATGATACCTTTATGATCTAAATTATATCATCTTCGTTTGTAGGTCTCGATTTCTTCAACTTTATGCTAAACTATATTAGAAAAATCACGTTTTCTCTCATCGAATACTAAACATCATTAGAGAAAACTTGTTTCCTCCCACCAAATGCTAAACTACATTAGAAAAAAATCTTTATGTTCTCTAACTGAATGCTGGACTACATTAGAGAGCCTTTATGGGATTAAAAAACTTATATCCCCCTACATCATGTTAAAATTTATGGATATTTGTTTAAAATTGTATGCGTCTAAATGACATAGGTACAAGTTTAATCTGTAGATATGCCCAATGACCTTTAAATGCTTAAGATCGACACAAATCTTAGGACTTTTATAATTATTATGACAATGTATGATAGCACGTATTACTGGGGATAAACGATGATCATCTTTATTGATGAACCATCATACTGTCATAATACATCAAAATGTACAAATGTACATGGAGCAAACATAACGATCCCCTAACTAACAGTGTCTAAGGACGTCAAAAGACCCATACTGTATACTTGTGTCACAAACACAAGTGGGCGAAGTCCTTTATTTAAAGGATCTACTAACTTTTCCTCAGTCTTTAAATGCTCCAAACCTTAATGTCACTTTTTTGTATCAACACCTTTATGACCAAATAATTGGCCTTTAAATGCTAAAACCCTATGATATTCTTTTTTGTTATTAAAAAACATAGTAGCAAGATTATCACAGTACAACAAATGGGTCAAGCCACTAAATCAACCACAGACAACTCAAAAAATAAGTTTTTGAGCCAAATCGTCTGTGAAGTAGCCGCATAGCATGCACTCTGCATGTATAGTCAAGGAAGTTACTCGTATCAACTTGACACACTTCCATAACTCTGTACCATATGTAAACTTAAAACTGTAACCTTAAGTGGACTTTCGATCATCTGGACACATGGCTAAAATCTGAATATGAATTCCCTACGAGGTTTAGTCTGTTGATTGTGCTATATGTCAACATATAATCCTTAATTCCCTTTAGTATCTCAACACTCGCTAGACTACATTCCAATAGTCTACTCCTAAATTAACCAGATATTGACCAAACAGTCAAACGATGAATGCAATATCCTGCCTAGTACATAGACGAGCATACATCAGGCCATTAACTGTACTAGAATACGGAACATTCCTCATAGCCTCTTTCTTTACTTTATTCTTTAGATAACGTTCCAAAGATTATCTCACACTGTGAGAGATAGGTGCTACAACAAGTTTACTATTAACCGTATTAAACATTTGTAACAAATACTCAATGTATGTATTCTATGAGAGGTCTGATGACTGTTGAGATCTGTCCCGATGAACCTGAATACTTAGGACAAAAGATGCTACGCCAAGGTCCTTCATGTCAAAGTTCTTGACCAAAAGCTGCTTAACCTCATACAACATAGTCAAGTAATTTGACGTAAGCAATATATCATCCATATGCAGTAATACGAAGACAACTTTGCTCCCCCTAACCTTATAGTACAAGCATCTTCTTAATTTTATTTTTCATGAAGCCGAAAGAGGCCAAACCTTATCAACTGTAAGGTATCACTTTTGGAAGGTTTGATGTAAACCATATATTGATCTGCATAACACGCAAACCATGTGAGTTCCATTTAGATCTTGAAATCCTTTAGGTTGTACCATACAGACCACTTCATAAAGGTCTTTATTTAAAAAAAGTAGTTTTGATAGCCATCTGATGTAACTATATATCATCATGAGCTACAATTGCCATAATTACTCAAAATGTATCCTACGAGGATACGAGAGAAAAGGTTACATAATGTTAACCTTTCTCTTGAGTGAACCATTAGGTAGCTGAGCGCATCCATAAACTGCTGAACTTTATCCTGAAATCTTTTAGGTCTTAAAACTTCATTTACAATTGACAAGTTTGTAGTTCTGATGCAAATCAACTAGCTTCCAGACCTTACTATACTTCATGACTTGCATCTCATCAGTTATTGCAACCCACCACACATCTGCGTTGGGTCCAGAAATAATTTCTGTAAAAGTAACTGGATCTGTAACATATCTAATAGCATAGTCTTGTACACCTAATAGACTATGTAATCAGATGGGATAGCAGGTCATCTCACTCTAGTGGATTTACCTAACTATATTAGATCTTGTACCCTCAGAAACCTCTGTATATACAGGTATGGGTTCCTATTTTTGTACAGGTACAGTGCAAAGACCTAGATCCACAGAATCTAACTGTATGAGTAGCGGGTACATCATAATTGTAGTATCCACCTTGCTCTTATTCGAAAGGTCAAAGGGCCCACCATCATCATAGACATTGTACTCCAGAAACTTAACTGTTTGTGATTCCACTATTCTAGTCTCTCCTTCTATGCGGTAAAAGTTGTGGCTTTAAAATGGTCAAGATATCTTACTAAATAGAAATGAACAAAACGAGCATGCAATCTTTCTTTATAAGGATTATACTACCTTAATAGGGCATCCCCATACATGAAAGTGTGTAAAGCTGGGTTTCCAAACTTCTAGATAATAAGGTAAATTAGTCTTGTTCTGCATTAACTTCAAGTCCTTTAGGGCATAGTTATGCCTTTTGTCAACACACCATTTTGCTCAGAACTATTCGGTGTAGTAAATTAAGTCACTATTCTAACTGATTCCAAATATCTGGCAAACGGGCCTTTTAAAGTCCTGAAACACCATGTTTGCTATAATATTCTTCTCCACAGTCAAATCTGTCTATCTTGATGAATTTTTCCAATTGATTCTTAACCTTCAGTTTTTTTTAATCAAGAACACATGAATAATTATCAACAAATGTCAAAATACATTTAGAATTGCACAATACAATTGTATAAGGTCTACCGATATCTTTATGTATCAGACTCAACAAGTCAAAAGCATGAGTTAACCACAATATCCTTATTGGTCAACTTATCCACGTAACAGTTAGCACATGTTCTAAGATCATCATAACTAGAATTGAGAAATGTTTTTCTTGATCGATCTCTCAACCCTAGCTCTGGAAATATGGCTTAAACTTTTATGTCATACCATGTATGACTTCTCATTTATCAGGGTCCTTAATTTCATAAATTGTTTAACAAAATACGAAGAAGCATTTATCTAATTCGGGGGTAAGACACCATTCTATATAAACCATATGATAAGAAAGTTGTACCATTATATTTTGCATTAAACAATAATTGTACAACAAAAACATTAAATGCAAAACATTAACACTCTTTATCCAAAAATGATCAAAAGATCACATATAAAATGTGTCGTGTAAAACTTAAATGAACCTTTCTACAAGGTTCAGTACATATATTCCGCATAAATATTACTTTTACTTCTTCATTACTATCAACCATCAGTTCCTCCTTCCCTTTAATTTGGCTTTATCCTGAATATGAACTATTACATTGTGGAAGCACCTTGATTAGATGTTCCACTAAATAGCCGTCGAGTACTTAATGTGACTATTGCAAGTTAGATTCATAAATTGATAAGCCAAGGAGTAACCTGATGGTCTCAGTCTTTCCTTTTAAACCTCATACTACTGGTTTTTTAATGTCCCTAAGACCTTTACCAGCACTAGGGATGGCAACGAGGCGAGTATGGGGCGGGTATGCCATCCCCCGTACCCGCCTCATGAACCTGCCCCCATCTCCGTCGGAGATTTTTTTGGCACCCCCATACCCGTACCCGTTGGGGGTACGACCCCCATCGGGTACCCGTTTACCCGCCTCTTTTTTTTAAAGATAAGCTTATTTAATATGAATGTATATATTAAATATATATATATATATA